>CM049844.1:28448719-28711219 GCA_027422415.1 Schizothorax lantsangensis
TCTTTTCTTATAGCCACTTCACTAATTTGTGAAGCTCAATTATCTTTTGCTGCACATCAGAAATATATTCTTTGGTTTTTCTCATTGTGATGGATGATTACGGGAATTTGGTCTTTGTGTTCCTCATATTTATAATGCTGTGGAACAGGAAGTCGTGGCTGGACAATTTCATGCTCCTAGTCACCCTGGTGTGCTAAAAAATTTAAATATGAATGGAATATACTTCAGAGATATTTTACTCACAAGAATTTCTAGGGGTGCCAATAATTGTGGCCAACATCCATTGGAGAAAAACATTTATTTCATCATGAGATTTTCTCCCCACTCTCAATTGTTTTACTTCAATGATAGGTTAGAATTTTGTGAATTTTTTGAGGGAAAGATCAAAAGGATAAACAATGCCGATTTATTTTCACAGCTGCCTTTGCTCATATTTATCAAGGGTGCCAATAATAGTGGAGGGCACTGTAGATTCGTAATAGTGAGTGGAAGTAGGCGGGTGCTGAGCCTGTGGTTGTTCTATATGCAAGCATCAATGTCTTGAACTTGATGCGAGCTGCAACCGGTAGCCAGTGCAAGGAGATAAAGAGAGGTGTAACATGGGCTCGTTGAAGACCAGTCATGCCACTGCATTCTGAATCATTTGTAGAGGTTTGATTTTGTTTGATGGAAGTCCAGCCAGAAGAGCATTGCAATAGTCCAGCCTAGAAATGACAAGGGCCTGGACAAGAAGTTGTGCAGCATGCTCTGTCAGAAAGGGCCTGATCTTTCTGATGTTGTGTAGTGCAAATCTGCAAGATTGAGCAGTCTTTGCAATGTGCTCTTTGAAGGTCAGCTGGTCATCAAAGATTACACCAAGATTTCGGACCCGAAGTTGATGGGGTAGAAGAACCTAGCTGGATGGTGAAATCATACTGTAGATTCAGAGTGGCAGGGAAGACAAGAAGCTCAGTCTTTGCCAGGTTGAGCTGTAGGTGATGTTCTTTCATCCATGCCGAGATGTCCGCCAGGCAGCCTGAGATCCGTGCAGCTACCATTGGATCATCTGGTTGAAAAGAGAGATAGAGCTGCGTGTCATCGGCGTAGCAATGATAGGAGAAGCCATGTGCCTGTATGATGGGACCCAATGATGTAGTGTATGTGGAGAAGAGGAGGGGTCCAAGAACCGATCCCTGAGGAACCCCAGTGAACAGTTGATGTGCTTTGGATTACCGCCCTCCCCAGGACACCTTGAAAGACCTACCAGTGAGGATAGGATTCAAACCAGCGAAGTGGAATACCAGCGAGATGAGAGGGTGGACAGGAGGATCTGATGATTGACGGTGTCAAAAGCGGCAGATAGATCCAGCAGAATGAGGACTGATGATTTGGAATCAGCTTTTGCAAATGGCAGGGCTTCAGTGACTGAGAGTAGCGCAGTCTCAGTTGAATGGCCACTCCTGAAACCTGACTGTTTAGCGTCCAGTTTGTTGTTCTGTGAAAAAAACAATGATATCTGGTTGAATACAACTCGTTCGAGTGTTTTCGCTAGGAATGGAAGGAGAGAGACAGGTCTGTAGTTTTCTATAAGAGAAGTGTTTAATGTAGTTTTTTTGAGCAGTAGGGTTACCCGACCTGCTTGATCGCTGTGGGGAAAATGCCTGTGAGGAGGGATGTGTTGATGATGTGTGTGAGTGCTGGTAAGAGTGTGGGAGAGATTGCTTGGAGAAGGTGTGAGGGGATTGAGTCTAGAGGACATGTTGTAGGATGGCTGGAGAGGAGAAGTTTGGATACTTCTGCATCAGCGAGGGGACAGATGGAGAAGATGGGAGTTTTAGCAGTGGATGTGGTTGGTTGGAGGTCGTGTGTGTGTGGAGGTGAGAACTGACTACTGATTGTTCTAGTTTTGTCTGTGAAAAAAAGTGGCAAAGTCATCAGCTGTTATAGAAGTGGTGGAGGGGGACAGAGGAGAGAATTAAATGTTCTAAAGGGATTACGCGTGTCTTGAGCGCTGTTGATCTTGTTGTGGAAATATGAGGATTTGGCAGTGTGGACTTCAGCAGAGAAAGATGAAAGCAAAGACTGATACCTACTCAGGTCCGACGGATCATTTGATTTGCACCATTTTCTCTCTGCCGCTCTGAGTTTGGTCTGATGCTCATGAAGAACATCGGATAACCAGGGGTTAGAAGGGGCAGCCCGCATCAAAGTGACGCGCGACTGCTTGCATACGCTGACCCCTTGGTGCAATATGACTCTGTATCGCGGGGTGTTCTTATTGGTCAAGTGATCAGCAGAAAGACTGTTACGACAGATGCATCGAGCATGGGCTGGGGAGCCGTATGCGATGGCAGACCAGCCTTCGGGATGTGGTCAGAAACGGAGACGTCATGGCACATAAACTGCCTGGAGCTCCATGCTGTACACCTAACGCTCGAGTGCTTTCTCCCAGACATTCTCCACCATCACGTTCTCATCAGGATGGACAGCATGACAGTGGTAGCGTTTATAAATCACCAAGGTGGTGTGAGCTCGTGGCCACTGCTGCGGCTGGCGAGAGCCCTCCTTCTGTGGGCAGATCGACATCTCCTCTCCATCCGGGCAGGACATGTCCCCGGATGCCTGTACTACGCAGATTTACTGTCGAGGGGCGGGGTAATCCACAGGGAGTGGAGATTACACCCTTTGACAGTCAATATGATTTTGAGTATATTCGGCGTATATATATACTTCGCATCAGCGGAGAAACACTCACTGCCCGCTGTTTGTATGTTTTGGAGGACGCACATAAGGCCTGCTGTGTCCAAGCAAAGGCTGTCACACTGGATCGTTGACGTAAAAAGCCAAGTGATGGGATCCAGATCGGCAGTGACTGTTTCAGAAAGCCATCTTTCTCGGCCCTTCAGTTAGTCCTAGCAGCCGGAGATTACTGAATCTGCTGCGGTCTTGTAGATCAGTCACTTGTTGCTCGAGGGCATCCAGATGCCTAGTGTGTTCGTTGATCACTTTTTTCTGCTCTCTCTGTTCCCCTATTAAAAAGTCAACTTTAGAGCACATATTCTGGATTATATTCATGTGAGAGGTGAATTTGGTGTGCATTGCTGCTAATTCAGTTTTCAAAATGTCCTCAAATCGCTTTATAGTGATCGCCATATTGTCCTCCATGTCCACTCGGCCCGCTGCAGCTGCTGATTTAGTTTTCTTCTTAATTGGCGAGGATGATGGTGAAAGATAAGCGAGTTTCCGACTGTGTGACATCTCCAGACCAACGACAAACGAAAAAACTACCCAAATGTAAGAAAAGAAGTCGAACAACAGTAAAAGACAGGCTACATACGCGGAGCTCAGCTAATGTTGGCTCATGAAAGCGTGTCGTGATCCCCCTAAACATTCAATACTTGAATGTTAGTGGATTCCTGTTCCTTAGATATAAAACCATCACCCTCCATAGGTCACCACTCCTTTTTTTCTTCCAGTAGATGTCTTGCAAACTAAACAACTCCCTCTTGTGCTCCTTCCTTTTCTCCGCTCTTGCATTCTCACTGATCTCCTCAATAATTCTAACTTACCCCTTATTCGCATATCTCATAATATTTTCAGACTCTCCTCCTCTTGCTCGTCTGTTTGCAAGCTTCATCTTTCACCAGCTGGAGTATCTCCTCTCTTCCACACAGAACCTTCGGGCAACTCTTCCTACCTATTGTTTTACTGAATCTACCTATGCATTCTTTATAAACAGCTAGACTAAACATATTAAGCTTGGTTTCTACCCTTCCACAAAGTATTCCACTACACTCTTAAAAGTTCTGGGTTATTTCTGAAAACACATTGTTGGGTTAATTGCGCTGGGCCATAATTCTGGGTTGTTTGAGGTACTGTAAACACACAGTTGGGTTGCTCATGCTGGGTCAAATGGACTGCAAGAGGTTCTTTCACCACTGAACAGGTTACTGAGGTTATTTTGACCCAACCGGTTTGTTTATTTTTCCTCTTCATCAAATTTTCTGGATTCTTCACTCGTCTCGTCATCAGAGGGTCAAGCAAGCAGGATTATAAGGTAAATTAATATGATGATATGATTATTTACATCTATTTTTAATAAGCTGTGGTAAGAGCACACTGATTTCATGGTTAATGTGATGTTTGATCTGTCGCTGTGCGGGTTAACGTTAGTCGTTAGCATTTTTCTGTGAATGAAGTAGCCGCCTACATTTTTTAGTTGACAAAAAAGGCCTCAGCAATCTCTTTATCGTTATATAAAAGTTACATGTGTGTGTGCGTGCGTGCGTGTGTGTGCTCATGCGTGCCTGCATGTGCGCGTTCAAAGTTTTATACACTTATTTTAACACCTCATGGAAAAGGTATGAACTATCGTTAGGTCAGAAATACAGGGGTAAGTTCAGTTAACTGTATGGCTTTGTAATGTTTTGTCAGAATTAGATCATTTCGTACTAAAATTGATCTTTTAAGGTCTTTTTTTTCAAGTAAATGTCTGCGACGTGCCGAATCCAACAATAACTTCCATTTTCGCGCTCTTTTTTTAAACCCTTAATGTTAAACCACGATATTACTGGTATGCAATATTATTCTTAAATATTGTTACTTAAATGTAATGTTGTCTTAGCTACAGTATGTAAAGTTAAACTTAATCTCTCATGGTGTTTGAGGTCCTTTTACTCTTCCTCTATTTTAGTGAATGCTTGTGTTGCTTTAATCAGGACACGAGATTTATCCAGGTTAACAGTAAGTTAGAGAGGCCAGGTAAAGTGGTCTTTATATGTTACTGTTAGAAATAATAATTTGTATTTGAGATTGATGAATAATGGGCAGATCACTGGATTTCCAGGCTGGCATACTGTATGGTTTTGCTAGCTTTTAACCCAGTTTTTCATCCTTATTTTACAGAATCTGTTTTGCCTCCAAAAAAAAATTGAGAAATGGTGGATTCGCAGCAATGGGTCTACAAGCATCCCAGAAATCTTGAAGGAGTTTCCCAGGCTTCTAGAAAAACTTGCCATGGTAAGAAATAATTTTGATTTTATGGTTTTGTTTACAGAAATTTGAAATGTTGAAATTAAATTGTTAGTGGGGTTGTGCAAATAGATGATATAGTGTATTGACGATAGTCAGAGATGTCGCTGAGAGCTGATGTCTTTGTCGATAGTCAAGGCGATATTACAGGAGCTGCCCCACATCTTTAAAATTTGAGCACATTGTTTTCTGTGAGTTTACACAGCAGCAGAACCTCGGCCAGAACGTCACTAGCATCTACATATTCCTAATAAATTACATTGTTTGTCTCAGGAAGTCATTAATGCAGGCTGACTAAGTCACACGTCAACCATGCCATTGTCACATGGTCTGCCTGTGTCATTTGTTTCTGATCCAATCTATTTAAATCTAATCCAATCCGATCCAAGCTATTTAAAGGAATGAAGACATTTTCACAGGATTGTGAGATCAGTTTCACAGTTTGCACTGTATTATTCTTATGGTTTAGATGCTAAAAGGGAGAGTGCTTTCAAAGTCCTGCCCACTCTGCTTCCCCAATCAATATTCAAGAATGGAGGAAAGGTCTTCAGACCTACAATCACAGAATCCTGGAAGTCATTCATTTGACGTACAACCTGTATGTTTTTTTACTTTTGCTACTCTATACACAGTACTGTGCAAAAGTTTTAGGCCACTAGTATTTTTACCAGTTAAAAAAATAGTTTTAAGTCAGTTATTTCTATCTTTTGCTGTAGTGTGTCAGTAGGAAATATCAGTTTACATTTCCAAACATTCATTTTGCCATTAATTGTAATATGATTTGCATTATTTCAAAGGTCTTTACAGCCTAAAACAGCAAAAGAAACAAAACCCACAACGACACTGGCCAAACAAATAAATATAGTAAACAAAAGGATAAAAACGGATAAAAATATCCATGTTTTTGCCACAAAATTACGTTTTATTATGTACGGAAAGCATACTCTCTCTCTCCCGCTCTCTCTCCCTCACAGACAGTTTGCACACGTTAACATACACGCTAATGTTGTTAGCGCTACTCTGATTTTATCAGTAACATAGTTTAACAACTTAAAAACTACATGACTTCTCACAAGCGAGGTAACAACGCTGTTCGTGAAGAAAATGAACTTAAGTTTCACTATAACTAGAGACATTGCTGCCGAACACTACTGAGAGACGCACACGGGCCATTCCACCGAATGGGTGCCATTTGCTTCCAAAACCTTTTTTAAAGACTGAATCTAGTAATACACATATTTAACTATTCAAAATCTATATTGGTCCATCTCAGGTAACTTTATTTAATTTTTTACACAATTTTTAAGTGGAAGATGGATGTATTTTTCTCAGTCCTGTTACCAAAACTCTAATGTCTTTTAAAAAGCATGTTTAAAAATATATCAACAAATTCCTTCATTTTCCCTCAGGCAGGTGTTTATTTTAAAGAAATTGTTGGTTCATGGTCAAAAAATATTATTTTTTATCATAAAAATCACTATTTATCTACACAAGGTGTATTTTTCTGAAGTACACAAACTCATTTTTTCATTTTAATGGCGACTCAAACCTCAAGCTTATCAATTTTCTGTGATGCAATTTATTAAATAATGGGATAAATTATGGATCAAACTTAATAAAAAAAATAATGGTTTAACTTTATTTTTAAAAGAAAAAACTATTTAGTAACAGGAATGAAATGGGTAACAGGAGTGAGTATCCATTATATTAGTATACAGGTTTGACTACACATATGAGGTATTAATGCCCGCGCTGATATAGTGAAAGTGTTGAACATTGACTTGTGAGCTGACCTCACTGCTTAAAAAGGCCAAATCATATTTCTATTTAAATCTAGTGGTCTGCAGAGGTTTTTGTTAGGGTTATGTTTAGGGGTAGAGGACGGGTTATAAGATAAGATATAAATAATTAAAAAAAATATAAATATTAAATAAAAATTGATATTAAAAATAATAAACTTAAATAATATATTTTTAGATTTTCTTTGAATATTGTTTTCTTATAGCGCAGCCCACAAATGCCATTCCATAAATGAGTCTAATACATAATTGCCACAGGACAGAAATTTCAAGTACATTTTCTGTCATACTTGCAGGAATGCAATATAAAACAATAATGCAGGAACAACCATAGGTTTTCTCTGGGCAAAAGCATTGTCTCAGTGTGGATAGAAGGCCAAAACTTTGAGAAAAAGATGCATTTTCAAATGTATCTGTTAGTATGGATGTAGCCTAATATTTACATGAATAAATCAGATGATACTACTCATTCCTGTTACTATTACTCAGTTTCTATATATAAGCATAGGATATATGAGTGTATGAGTAACAGGACTGAAAGTAACAGGATTGAGATTTTAGGATAAAATTAGCAAATACATATAATCTAGCCACATGGAGTACATGCTAATATTATGAGAATACTCAGCAAATTATAGTGATTCACCACAGATTTGTATTTTTAAAATAAACAAGTAACATCTAAGAAATAATTTAGGTAACAGGACAGTATATTTATAATGACGCACCCAGCCACCGTTACAATATCATCAAATATACAGAAAAGAAAACAAGACCACATGCTTCCGATCATTTCATTGCCTTCAGAAGATCCAGATGTTGCAATATTATGTTGAAAATGTGTCTTGTGGAATTTACTCAGTTTTTTAGAGGGGGGAATATGTTAGGGTAACAGGACTGAGTGAAAACCTGGGGACACGACTAAAATATGTATTTTATCCAAAATATTATAAATTTATTTTGAAATAAATGTATTTAAAGCACAGATGGGATATGGAGGTACACAAAAATGCAAAATAAAAATGATTTCTGAAGGATTTTAAACATTATATTTAATGTTAAAATGTAGCGTTAGACACTGGGGACATGCACAAATGCTATATTTTCAGTGTTTTAGGTAGTTTTTAATAATTTGTTTAATTATATATTTTAAATTTGCAGTTAGATTAATGTGCAGGTCACTTTGCTTAATAATAAAATATATTTTATAGTTAATTTTTATGCATGTTTGTACCTATAATGTCCTGGGGACACAAATGGCACCTATTCGGTACTGCATTAGTCTACTATGAAAGGCTCAAGCCTCCGTTACGGTTTAAAATTACGTTTTGGAATTAGCAAGAGAGGCGTTGGATTAGATGCGGAAGAAATAATCCTACTCACAATAGCGATTTAAGTAGAAAAACCGGACGAATGCCTTGAAATATATCATCTGATCGATGTCTTGAGGTGTGGCAACCGAAGTATAAGCGGAATAATTGACTTCGGGCCCTTAAATTATTAGAAAAATAATGCACACCTGAGGTGTAACGGCCATTCCGCGAATGGAATGTGCATTATTTTTCTAATAATTCAACGGCCCGTCGTCAATTATTCCTTACTTAACTAAATTAAACCAACATTTGGTGCAAGCATCCTTTGCACTTAAAGCAGCTTTTGCCCTCTGTGCACTTGTGCATAGTTTTTCAGGAAGCTTTTCAGATAGCTTTCTTGAAGCGTCTTGGAGACACAGTTCTTCTTGATTTAGTCTCAGTTTGTTCAGTTTCTTCATGTCATTCCAGACAGACTGATGATGATCAGATCAGATCAGATCTCTGTGTGGAGCACTGGCTGTTGTCAGACTCCTTGTGCAAACAAAAATCTCACTGGATTATTACAATTAATGGCAAAATGAATGTCTGGAAATGTAAACTGATATTTCCTACTGACACATTACAGCAAAAGATTGAAATAACTGACTTAAAACCATTTTTTTTTAGCTGGTTAAATACTAGTGGCTTAACCTTTGCACAGTACTGTATGTATATATATATTGGGGGCTTTAAATACCCCATAATTTATACCATGTTGGTTGGATGAAATTTAGGTAGACAACCAAGAAGTGCCAGTAAGCAGAAAGAAACCTAAATCAGTAACACAATAAATATTTTGTTTGAGCAACCTTTACCAGACCCAGTTCACAGGAAAACCCTGATGGTTTGGCTGATTTCCATAAAATACACTTAAACGTTATTTATTTAAGTCAACTTAAATGTTACAACTTGTAAAAATGTAAGTTATGTTGCAAGACTAAATGTCATGTAATTAACAGGTGGGGACCAACATGGTGATGCATTCCTGCACATTTTGTGCCTTGGTGACGAGACAACGACATCCCACACCACACAATGGCCATGCCATTGAAACGGACTTGTTGCTTGAGGCTGTTTATCTTTTTCAAGTCCTTTTTTATGTTTGATGTTAGCTACACTAACATCTTCCTTCCTGGGAATTTCTCCAGCATGCAGTATATCATATTGATGGACATGAGTCTTCATGTGTGAAGTATTTGAGTATTTGTTTTAAAGAATCTGATGTACAAAAACCGTTGTTTTATTTGTGTCTGTTGGGGTTGGATGTAATGTGTAACAGTAGCACCCGTTCAAAATTTGTTTTAAAATAAATGTTAAAACTCATTAAATTGATATTTACAGTTGCATTTTTTGTGTTGTGTAACTGTATTACAGAAAAATAATAATTTCTTTGTGATTGTTATTTATTAATATTGGTAAATATAAAGGTAGCAAGGCAATGAGACAACAAATAACCCAATGTTTAGGTAATGTTTAGCAACACAGTTAACCTGACCCACTGGTTGGGTCAAATAAACAACCCAGCATTCTGGGTAAAATGGTTAAACCCAGCACTTGGGTAAAAACAACCCAGTGCATGTTCTGTTCCATAGTTACCCAGCGGCTGGGTTAAGGTTGGGTTATTTTTTAACCCAGCATTTTTAGTGTATGTATATGTATCAGGTTTTGCACAAATCCTAATCTAACAACTGACTTGCACTGAGACATGTAGGCAGCTTTTTGTAGTCACAGATTTACATACTTGAATGAGCAACTGGGAAAGAGCAAAATCTCCAACATCATCCTAAAATCAATATTTATTTGTATTTTACACTATTATTACTTGTCAGACTAATTCTTATGCACACAAGATACATATCAGACAGTGCATTTACCCATTGGCTCTTGTAACTGAAAGCTTTTAGACTTAAATCTGATATGTTACTCTTTAGTATGCAGAGATTTTATATAACAGCGCATGCCTCTGTATTCGTGTTCTCAGTATTCTGTTTCCCTTTAGGCAAAAAGAGCACTGGAAGGTCTGAACTAGAGCTCATTTCATCAATACCATCTAATGTTGTGAATTGTTCCGGGGAAAAGCTTGATCCACACAGCAGAGGTCTGCAGTAAATCAGTTATTATTCATACACAAACCCATCTATACAAAGCTCAGATTAGCTTGATGTCACAGGTAAAAACTCAACAGGCTTATACTTTCTGCCTGTCCATCTCTGAAGATGCACTGTATAGATGTTTCACTGAGGTAATGTTTTTTTAGTTAGCCCATATTATGAAGTCAACCCAGGCATGCTGATGGAAATGTTTATTGATTATTTATTGAACACAATGACAATCCATGACAGAGTTAAATGTCCAGAAACACTGAGCAGTAAACGCTGCTAATTAAATGACAGAAAAGTAACAGGTTTACTTTATCACTTCTTTGAAAAACAAAGTGCTGTATGTAGACAAAATCGAATGCTGGACCTTTTTACAAGTTTAACATATGCTAAATAACTTTTCAAAAATCGTCAGTGTAGACGACCTGGCTCCGTTTGTCTCTGTACGAGCCCTTGGCACTGTTCTGCACAGCTGTGAAGGAAGAAAAGAGCAGGAATAAAGAAAAGAAGACAGAAAAAGAAATGGGTTAGTCAAGTGTGCAACACAGTTTTTTTCTTCCCTGTGAAATGTCTTTATTTACCAAGAGAAGCCCAGACGGATTTCCCCGTGGCAGCATCAAGCAAGGGCTGCTTCCTGGCAATGCTGACTTTGATGTTGACGTCACCCACAGTAGTGCCATTCAGCTGAGAGAGAGAAATAGTTTAAAAACAGGGGTTTCGTGCAGTAAATAAATAAAGATTTGTTAAATACTGACAAAAGGTCCTATCACAGAAAACAGATTTTTTTTGTGCATATGTAATGCTGGGAGTGTTAACACATGCAGACAAGCTTAAATATACACAGTACAAAGACTCCACAGTCCACAACAGACTATTTATGGATGCAAAGCTGCAAAACATCAGAAATCGACATGGTATTGATGTCAGAAGAACCATGAGCTCATTAACACATGACCACTAGAGCTTGCATGACTGTCCATAAAAGTAGTCGGTGGGTCCTCAGATCACTTGTGTGGTTGGCTTTTAGTGTACCAGAACTATCTAGAACAGTTTTTGGTAACTGAAATATAGCTGAAATAGTATAAAATAAAACAACTTCAACTGAAATAAGTGCAAGCTGAAGTACTAGAATTACTAAAACTGAAATAAAATATTAAAAACTAAACTTATATTATAAAACTAATTAAAATGACAAAAGCACATAACATTTCTAAATCTTAAACTATAATTAAAACATAATATATATATATTATTATTATTAAATACAATATTGGTATCTAAATCATACTTAATTAACATTGATGCACTTTGTAAATGCAAACTGCTCAAGTTTTACTTTATTCTCATTTGTAGCATAAATCCTTTTACTGTACAAGCTAATATTGTGCAAGGACACAGTTTGGATAGACAAATTATTCTGCTGCTATGGCCTTGTATAAGACAAATATAGAATCAAGTATGATTTACTAAAACAAATATGGATCACACGACTAGTAGTTATTCACCACTTATGATTTTATATATATATATATAGACATTTATATATTACATTTCTCCGTCACACCATAGGACACATTGATACGTCAACTACCCATATACAGTTGAGGTCAAATGTTTACACCCCCTTTCAGAATCTGCAAAATGTTAATTTTACCAAAATAAGAGGGATCATACAAAATGCATGTTATTGTTTATTTAGTACTGACCTGAATAAGTTTTCACATAAAAGATGTTTACATATAGTCCACAAGAGAAAATAATAGTTGAATTGAATTGAAATTGAATACTAAATAAAAAATAACATGCATTTTGTATGATCCCTCTTATTTTAGTAAATTAATTCACATTTTGCAGATGGTGGATTTAAACTTTTGACTTCAATTGTGTGTGTGTGTGTGTGTGTGTGTGTGTGTGTGTGTGTGTGTGTGTGTGTGTGTGTGTGTGTGTGTATATATATATATACAGGTGCATCTCAATAAATTAGAATGTCGTGGAAAAGCTCATTTATTTCAGTAATTCAACTCAAATTGTGAAACTCGTGTATTAAATAAATTCAATACACACAGACTGAAGTAGTTTAAGTCTTTGGTTCTTTTAATTGTGATGATTTAGACTCACATTTAACAAAAACCCACCAATTCACTATCTACAAATTAGAATACTTTATAAGACCAATAAAAAAAAAAAAACATTTTTAGTGAATTGTTGGCCTTCTGGAAAGTATGTTCATTTACTGTATATGTACTCAATACTTGGTAGGGGCTCCTTTTGCTTTAATTACTGCCTCAATTCGGCGTGGCATGGAGGTGATCAGTTTGTGGCACTGCTGAGGTGGTATGGAAGCCCAGGTTTCTTTGACAGTGGCCTTCAGCTCATCTGCATTGTTGGGTCTGGTGTCTCTCATCTTCCTCTTGACAATAATCCATAGATTCTCTATGGGGTTCAGGTCAGGCGAGTTTGCTGGCCAATCAAGCACAGTAACACCATGGTCATTGAACCAGCTTTTGGTACCTTTGGCAGTGTGGGCAGGTGCCAATTCCTGCTGGAAAATGAAATCAGCATCTCCATAAAGCTTGTCAGCAGAAGGAAGCATGAAGTGCTCTAAAATTTCCTGGTAGATGGCTGCGTTGACTGTGGACTTCAGAAAACACAGTGGACCAACACCAGCAGATGACATGGCAGCCCAAATCATCACTGACTGTGGAAACTTCACACTGGACTTCAAGCAACATGGATTCTGTGCCTCTCCACTCTTCCTCCAGACTCTGGGACCTTGTTTCCAAATGAAATGCTAAATTTACTTTCACCTGAAAAGAGGACTTTGGACCACTGAGCAACAGTCCAGTTCTTTTTCTCCACAGCCCAGGTAAGATGCTTCTGACGTTGTCTCTGGTTCAGAAGTGGCTTGGTAGCCCTTTTCCTGAAGACGTCTGAGCGTGGTGACTCTTGATGCACTGACTCCAGCTTCAGTCCACTCCTTGTGAAGCTCTCACAAGTGTTTGAATCAGCTTTGCTTGACTGTATTCTCAAGCTTGCGGTCATCCCTGTTGCTTGTGCACCTTTTCCTACCCAAATTCTTCCTTCCAGTCAACTTTGCATTCAATATGCTTTGATACAGCACTCTGTAAACAGCCACACCTTTCAGTAATGACCCTCTGTGACTTACCCTCTTTGTGGAGGGCATGAATGTTCGTCTTCTGGATCATTGCCAAGTCAGCAGTCTTCTCCATTATTGTGGTTTCAAAGAACAAGAGATACCAAGAATTTATACTGTAGGGATGGTCATTAATTGAAACTCAAATGTAAATATTCTAATATTTTGAGATACTGATTTTTGACTTTCATGAGCTCTAAGATCTAATCATCAAAATTAAAACAAAAAAAACTTTTGAAATGTTTTACTTTACATGTAATGAATCTAAAATATATGAAAGTTTCACTTTTTGAAATAACTTACAAGAAAAAATGAACTTTTTCACGACATTCTAATTCATTGAGATGCATCTGTATATATATATACAGTATATATATGTAAGGGATAATCAATGGCTAGCTTTAATGCACCACGTGGAGGCAAAGAACCGCCCGACGCTGAGTGCATTAAAATCCTCGGCTAGCTGTTGATTATCCCGATTATTCCATGGTCATTTGCCACGTAATAGACAATTTAAAACTAGTATTGCTCTTTGCAGCGCACTATTTGACCGAATGGGTAAAAATGACAGTTATTTTCGTCAGACACAGAGATGAAATAGTGTGGTAAGACCATATTTATTTGAATGAATTATAGCATGTATTTCAATTAATTATCGATCGATCGAGAGAGAGAGAGAGATGGCAGTTGTGTGTACCTGCTTGCTGCGTCTGCGCATCTCTCTCTACAAACAATTAGGCTACTTCAAAAACAGCGATTTTACCACCTCGTTGCTGGGGAATATAATGTAGCGATCTAGTATCTATCTTTTATTTTAGTAATAAAAATCGCGGGGAAGCGTTGACAACAAGTTTATGTGTGTGTGACCTCTCTCTCTCTCTTTCTCTCTCTCAGTGTGTGTGTGTGTGTGTGTGCGAGTGATGTTTGTTGGTTAATGTGCATCAATTAAAGCAGCGCATTAATATGGAACGGTGATTAATCTGACCTGGAACCATAGACTATAAAAACTGGAACTACCTGTTCATTAAACTAATTTAATCAACACCTGCCAGCCAATCAGAATCGAGTATTCAGACAGACCATGAATAAAAATAAATATATATGTATATATGTATATATGTATATATATATGTATATATATATGTATATATATATATATATATTATATATATATATATATATATATATATATATAATAATAAATATAATATATATATATATATATATATATGTATATATATATGTATATATATATATATATATATATATTATATATATATATATATATATATATATATATATATAAATATATATATATATATTATATATATATATATATATGTATATATATATATATATATATATATATATATATATATATGTGTGTGTGTGTGTGTGTGTTAGTGCTGTCAATCGAATAAAAAAAAAAAACTAATTAATCGCACATTTTTCTAAAATTAATCACGATTAATCCCACCTAACATTAAAGTTTTTAAATATACTTTTATATTGAAATAATTTCACATTCAATCTTCAAATGTACAATGTACAAACAACATAAAGACAGTATATTTTTAATATTTCTTTAATGGCATCTTTTTTTATGATTGAAGGCCAGCATCACTGATATCAATACTACTGATGTCTCTATGAAATTGTTTTTCCCCCTTAATATTTAACCATTGACTGTAGCCATTCAGCATTACAGTATAATTGACAGCTATCAATTTTAACATTTATTAGACTTAACTTCTAATTTAAGTGAACTTAAAACAATCTTCACACGAACCCATTATAATAAATGACATAGTTAGCTACCTGTGCCCTTCAGCAGAAATATACAGAAAATGAATAGTTACCAAACACTAAATTCTAAATTAAATATACAACCCCAAATCAGAAAAAGTTGGGACAGTATGGAAAACGCAAATAAAAAAAGAAAGTAGTGATTTCTAAATTTACTTTGACTTGTATTTCATTGCAGACGATATGAACACAAAATATTTCATGTTTTGTCTGGTCAACTTCATGTCATTTGTAAATATACATCCTTTCCTGTCATTCAGACCTGCAACACATTCCAAAAAAAGTTGGGACAGGAGCAATTTAGGGCTAGTAATGAGGTAAATTGGTTAAATGATGTGATTTGAAACAGTTGATGTCAACAGGTGATTGTAATTATGATTTGGTACAAAAGCACCATCCAAGAAAGGTCTAGTCCTTTAGGAGCAAAGATGGGCCGAGGATCGCCAGTTTGCCAACAAACACGTGAGAAAATTATTGAAATGTTTAAAAACAATGTTCCTCAAAGAAAGATAGGAAGAGATTTGGATATTTCACCTTCAACGGTGCATAACATAATTAAAAGATTCAAGGAATCTGGAGGAATTTCAGTGCGTAAAGGACAAGGGCGCAAGCCTAAGCTGAACAACCGTGATCTCCGATCCCTCAGGTGGCACTGCATCAAGAATCGTCATTCATCTATAAGCGATATCACCACATGGGCTCAGGACTACTTTGGCAAACCTTTGTCAAGTACCACAATACGTAGTTACATCCACAAATGCCAGTTAAAACTGTACTGTGCCAAAAGGAAGCCCTATGTTAACAGTGTCCAGAAGCGCCGTCGACTTCTCTGGGCTCGGAGGCATCTAGGATGGACCATCACACAGTGGAAACGTGTACTGTGGTCAGATGAATCAGTATTTCAGGTATTTTTTGGGAGGAATGGACGCCGTGTGCTCCGGACCAAAGAAGAAAAGGATCATCCAGACTGTTACCAGCAACAAGTCCAAAAGCCAGGGTCTGTCATGGTATGGGGTTGTGTCAGTGCCCTTGGCAAAGGTAACTTGCACTTCTGTGATGGCACCATTAATGCTGAAAAGTACATACAGATTTTGGAGCACAATATGCTGCCTTCAAGAAGACATCTTTTCCAGGGACGTCCATGCATATTTCAACAAGACAATGCAAAACCACATTCTGCACACATTACAAAGTCCTGGCTGCGGAGGAAGAGGGTACGGGTACTTGACTGGCCTGCCTGCAGTCCCGACCTGTCTCCAATAGAGAATGTGTGGCGCATTTTGAAGCGCAAAATGCGACAACGAAGACCCCGTACTGTTGCCCACCTTAAGACTTATTTGCAGGAAGAATGGGACAAAATTACACCTGAAACACTTCATCACTTGGTGTCTTCAGTCCCTAAACGTCTTTTAAGTATTGTGAAAAGGAATGGCAACATTACAAAGTGGTAAATGCTTTACTGTCCCAACTTTTTTTGGAATGTGTTGCAGGTCTGAATGACAGGAAAGGATGTATATTTACAAATGACATGAAGTTGACCAGACAAAACATGAAATATTTTGTGTTCATATTGTCTGCAATGAAATACAAGTCAAAGTAAATTTAGAAATCACTACTTTCTTTTTTTATTTGCGTTTTCCATACTGTCCCAACTTTTTCTGATTTGGGGTTGTAGATGAACCCCTTAAAGCTATAAAAGTTATTGATTTCCTCTTTTTTTCTTTTGTTCTTGGATTAATAGACATCACAGCAGCTGGTTATTATTATTTGCCTGCTATTGCTTTAAAAGCTGCTGCTGCTGCTTTCTGACTTCAGGTCTTAAGCCGGGCTCACACTGTGCGATTTTTTTTAAAGTCCTTTAGGATTGTACTTGTCAGACTGTACGAACATGATGATCATGTCACACTATGGGATCTCAGTTGTCATTAATGTCAGACTGTACGACAGTCAAGACGAGTTAAAAACGGGTGCGCGCAAGAAAACTTGTCCGGACACGTCCAGTGACTGCGAACTGCATTACACACGGGACCGAAATGTTGGCTATCATGAAAAGTATATGAACGGCGGCAATACCGGCGTATTTAAAAAGAATAGTGTATGCAGCTCTACACACCCACATGAAAACAGCAGCGCAACCAGTGTTTAGAAAAGGCAACATATCAGATGAATTCCGTGAGCGGAGGACGGAGCGCCGGAGTTTATGGCTGATAGAATAATTCTCTAGCATTAATTCTGCTCATAGCTTGTCTTGAAAAACGGAGACAGTTTGACATTCATCGTAGGGGTAGTCACACTGCAGGACTGTTCGCCAAATCTTCTGACACTGCCAGAATTTTGTCGGAGGTGAAATTTGATCGCAACAGCCATTAATCGGCTGTCGGTGAACATGTCAAACCAGCGATCAAAGACTACAGATTTTAGCCTAGGATTATAGGAATCTTTTAGGATTTTCAAATTTTGTCTCAGACGACCAAATCGTGGCCAAAATCGCACAGTGTGAGCCGGGCTTTAGTCTCTACTAATGAGCGGACGAGTTGAATTGGGTGTGTTAGATTTTGAAATTTTTCAGTTTTGAAAACCATTTCAGAGACATGTTCTTAAATGTGACGCATATATATCATATTGCATGCATGCACACAGTTTTAAGGCTGCTTTAATCGCCTTTTTGGTAACTTCATGCCATAACTAGGACATTGCATGCACGTAGTTTCTTTCGCTGTTTGATATGAAATGATACAGGCTACAGCGCGCGCCGGCACCTTTGTGCGTGTATTTGAAGAGCGCGCGCTACGAGCACAGTATCTTTTCCATGCTCGTTTGACTCGCGCCTGGCGCGGAGGTGACGTTAGAGCGCGCGTCTGAAACGTCTCCCGTTTGATGTGGTCATAAAGACGTTCTGCATCTAAATAAATGCAATCCTTTTCAAGAAAAAAGAGACAGGCAGCAGTTGTGAATGGGGTGGCCAACCCTAGCCCCGCCCCTGCATTAAATATTTTTTACGCGTTAATCTGAAAAAATGAATCTCCTGCGTTAACGCGATAATTTTGACACCACTAATATATATATATATACACTCATGCAAATTACATAATTACATGTGAAGTGAACTGAGGTCATTTATATATATAATTCTTAAAGATACAGAGAGTTAATAGACAATACAAAAGTGTGGAAAGTGACTCCTTAAATGGACTACTGACCTCTGCCACAGCCTGGTCTGCTGATTCAATCTTCTCAAAGGTGACAAAGGCACAACTAGTAAGAGACAGAGGGCATCAGACATTTCTCAGTTCAAAAGAAGAAACCAAGATTAAAGATCACTTTTGTTTAGCAAGGCTGCATTAAATTGATAGTTAAATCAAAAGTGACAGTAAAGACATTTACAATGTTACAAAAGATTTATATTTTGAAAAAATATATCACAGTTTTCACAAAAATATGAAGCAGCACAACTGTTTTCAACATGGATAATAACGAGAAAGGATTTTATGCTCAAGAAACCTTTCTAAATGCCCAAAAGAATCAGAAAGCAATCTTACTTGCGTGGTGAGTCCATCGAAAGGTCGATTATGTTTCCATGCTGTGCAAAGGCCGAGCGCAAACTGTCTTCCACTAAACCTGTGCCGTATACATACACAGTGTTTCCTTTGCGCACACCTCTGCGCTCTGGATACGAGTCTGACCCTGAACAACATTAGAGACGATTATTAGACGTTCAGATTTTCAACAGAACAACGCTTATTTTCAGTGACTATTTAGAAAAGGCAAATGCATGAAATATTCTCAGTTGTTTACAAACACTGTAATGACACAATAACGAACACTGAATGGGAAGTGATTTATTTTTGCACAGATTCACTTACGTCTGAAGGGCCCGTCCCGCTCTCGGTCTCTTTCTCTGTCTCGTTCTCTGTCCCGGCTCTGGTCCCGTTCATGTTCACGGTCCCGTTCTCTCTCCCTGACTCTTTCACGGTCCCTCTCTCTGTCCTGGTCTCTGTCTCTTTCTCGATCTCTCTCCCAGTCCATCTCTCTTTCCCGATCACGCTCAGAATCTCGACTCGACATTCCTCCCTCATCATCACGAGATCGATCTCCAGGAACAAAACTATAGGAAAAAGAAAACAGCTTTAAATTTGACTGCAATACTGTTTCTATGAAAGTATTTGATTATGAGTATTATTTTTCACACTGAGTCCGACAGTCTCACCTCTCATACAAGGATTTCCTGTGGACTCGTTTAGCAGACTACAGCAAGAAGAAACAACATGGTGTAAAGTCAAGTCTACTGACAATATTTAATATACTCAACAGACCTATTTACATATAACATACATTCACACTTTTGACACAACAATCACAAGGTTTTTTATGTTTTTAAAAGGCTGCAAATTAAAGTAGAAACAGTAATATTTTGAAAAATGTGTTATTGTGTTACAAAAAAATCAGTATATTAGAATGATTTCTGAAGGATCATGTGACACTGAAGAATGAAGTAATGATTCTGAAAATTCAGCTTTGCATCACAGGAATAAATTACATTTTAAAATATATTCAAATAGAAAAGTGTTATTTTAAATTCTAATAATATTTCAAAATATTACTGTTTTACTGTATTTTTGATCACAGAAATGCAGCCTTGAGTGGATCATTTCTACAGTGTAAAACAGCATTACATCAGGAGGCTCCTCATCTGTAGAGACGCTCCTTTGAAATGGCAGGAATGCTGGGGCAGAACCTTTCTCAGGATCCTGAGATACAAAGAAAATCCATAATTAGCTTTGTATGAAATTATCAAATTTATGTTGACTTGCCATTAATGAGGTGAAAACGTCTCTTACTTTCAGTTTACCCTCAAGTGTTCTGGAGCGCTTGAAGCCTGAGTTCTTGTTCTCTGATTTGATGGCGCTGATCGCTCCAGACTTGATCCGCATTTTGGCCTGCTCTGTTGCAGTCGCTGTGTCCACCACCGGCTGATCTGACAAAGCTTAACAGAGACAGTCAGAGAGATCATTCGTAGATCACAGATTTCATGCAAACTTATTTCAGGAGCATCTGGAAAGTTTAGAAATCCATAAATTGACTTACTGCGCTTGAGTCCTGTCTGACTCGTCTGATTGGTGGAGCTCTGTTTCTTCAGAGCCATTAGGGCCTTTTTCTATATGATGGAAGTGAGCGTAGATAACACTATATGTCAAAAGGATTGTTTATTTATTACATATATGCATATATGTGTCTTTTTCACCTTTGGCAGCTGGGGTTTAAAATACAGTTAATGTATAATTGAATCAACAATGAACTGACTTGAGCTGAATGAGCTGCGTTACAGTTTCATAATTAATGAATTTTGGAACATTAAGACAACATTATTTTTCCTGTTTATTATTATTATCTGTATTGTATAAAGCATATACATTTATTTATACATTTAAATAAGGTTTTACTTTTTTGAATATTATTATTTTACGATAGTGCTTTTAACGGTTTCAAAATGTAGCCTTAGAAAACATTATCGTTTCACCTTTTTCTTTAGTTTAGCATATTTCTTCTGCAGTGCTTCCTCCTCTTCTGTCAGTGAGCTGGGAAATATTGCCATTTTCGTGGATCTCAAGGGAAAAGACAACAGCAATGTTTGAGCAGATGCCTAACGTTATATCTTTTCCAATCAATGCATCACCATATTAACATGTTATCGATGTCTCCGTTACAGCTGGCTTTTAACAACGTTCATTTTTCTTTTTTTTAACAAACGCAAACCGCATAAAAGACAAGACTTCATATTAAATTACCTTAAATTCAGAAAATGAGAATAAGCGTCTGAAATAATTCCTCACTCGGCGCACAATTACGACGTAATCTGTTGTCATCCGCGGAACCAGCTCAAACAAAATAGTTTGTCCTTAATTATTAATTTTTATATTATAATTTGTTGAAGTATATTAAAAACGTACATTTATTTTAGATCACACACGTATAACATTATGCTGTAAAGTATTAAACTAAACAACAAAAATAATAATAAAAAACTTCCGTCCCTTTAGTTCTGCGCAGCTTCCTGCAATACTGAAACTTTATATGGAGTGATATGGACAAAATAGGTATGAAAAATGTAATAGTTGTTTATTTTATTTGAGATATGTAATTCTGCGTGTTTACCTGGTGTGGTGCAATAATATGATCAGCAGCCTGTTGAGGATTTAGTTGATTTGTGTCATAATTCGCTCCTATGACAGCCAGCTGAGCAACTACATTGCCAAACTGCATCTGACAGTAATGATCCTGTGGGTTTTATGAGTATTTTGGTGTCACCCCAGATTTTGGTCTTTGTATTTGCTTGTAGTTGCAGTGGTACTGTTGAACTGCTGTTTTCTTCTGTGTGTAGATTTGCCCCCAGTGGGTCCTGATGATTTGCCCCTGTCTCTGCTGGAGATGGGCTGCTCGGGGAGATTTGAGCTCATCACACACCCACTGCCCAAAAACAAACCCCTGCCTCCACACAGCACTGTTAGTCATTTAATAGTACTAAAATAATAGTGGGATTAATTTGTGTAAGCTAATACATTATATTCTGTGGTACATTCTTTTTCAGCTTCCCCATGGCCTCCCTCCTACTTGTCTGGATCTAAAAACAGAGGTAGAAAAGCGTTTTCTCCGAGACCCTGCTTGGCTTCCGGTACACGATGTAGATGATGCCTTCCACAAGTTCCTTAAGTATGAAATGAGACACATGCAGAACATAGTGCTTGTCTTTGCAATATATATATATATTATCTTTACTCAGTTTTGTCTATTACAAATGTGTCCTTTAGGATAAGTACGCGAGACAAAGAGGTGGACTCACTCCTGCACTGCTCGCTGTCTCCACTGCACTCTGGTCTGTCTGTGGTCAGAGATCCCACCACCGGTATGCTGCTGGATTTCACTGAGGTAACACTGGAAATCATTTACTACATTCTGTTTGCCAATCTTAAATTTTGTTTTCTTATTCCATATTAATCTTCAAAGATAGATTCAGTGTTGTTATTGTTACCTAAAACTAAAGCTATTAAAACGGTTTTTGTTAATCAAAATTAAATTGAAATAAAAATATAAATATTAGATGTAATATAAAATATAAAAACTAAAAAATGTTGCCTTGGCAACTAATTAAAATAGGAAGTTGAAATATTACAATTAATTACTCAAACTGAAATAAAAATAAATTAAATATAAATATTTAAATACAAACAAAAACTAATAAAAAGTACAAAAGTACAAAAACCTAAACTAAAATTCAAATGAAAATGGAAAATAAAAGCTAATTTAAAACATTAATAAACACAATAGGTTGATTTCTGGAAGAATGTAAAAACTGTGATTCATACAAATATTGCTTTGTTTATTTGAACGTCCCAATATATCATCTTCCAACTCAACTAATGGTGTCCGGTTGAGTCAGACTATCTGTTTGCCCAGCCAATGGAAATCTGTTTGGAAACAATCATTATTTTGCAGTTGAGTTGCTGCCAGTAATGTTGCCTAAAATATGCTCTTCATCTTTAAATTAAAATTCCTTTTTTTTTTTAAATGTGGACAAGGAAACCACAGTAAATGTTCTTTAAAATATAATGTAATTATACAAATATAACATTATTTTTTCTTTATGTCAGGTGTTATTAGAGGACACAGGATTGTCTGCCAAAAATTCTCTCTCATTACAAAGACAGCCTGGACCCCCATCAGAGAGCCTGAGAGGGAGCAACACAAACTATCCATTCCTGCCAGGTTCAGTAATTCATATTTAGATGCATTTCTCATAATTGTGTTTAAAAATGATCCCGTTTTTAAACTCTGCTGTCCTCGTACAGCTGGAATGGAAGAACTGACGTTAGAGCAGATTAAGAAAAAGTCAGAGCTGGAAGAAGACATTGACTTTGAGAAAGGTTGGTGGTTTGTTTTGTTTTGTCAGTGAACAATACTTTGTAAGTGTGTGAGAGAGAGAGAAAAAGAAACCGTGACAGTTTGTTTCTTGCCTTAGATTTGTTGACGGTTCCTCCTGGGCTGAAGGCTGGTATGGACTTCAGTGACAAAGGTCTGATTTCATTATTGATCTCTGCATACATACCATGTCATCATCCCACTTTAAGTTGTGCATTATTATCCAACAATAAAAAGTATATCATCAATTACTCACCTCAATTACTTTCCAAACTTGTATGAGTTTCTTTCTTCAGCAGAACACTTGTCTTTAATCTCTAATACTCTGCTGAAGAAAGAAAGTTTTAGAGGTTTGGAGCGACATGAGGATAAGCAAATGATGACAGGATTTTCATTTTTGATCATCATCTCTTTAATGCCTTTAGAAGCCAAAACCATGAAGAGTGAGGTGAACCTGCTTTCCCTCCTGTCGACCTTTGAGGATGTCATTGATGCTCTGCCTGAGGAGAAAGAGGGAGTCTCACAAAAAGAGGAGAATGTTAAACTTCCCAGAACTAACAGCCTGGAGGACCTGGGAATTAAAGTGTGTATAACTTTTAGAAAGAATTCTCATTTGTTTATTTACCCATCATTTGTGTTTTTGACATTTTCAAAATATGTTCTTCTTAACCACATGTACTCCTCAGGATTCAGGCAACTCTCCTTCTCTGCCTTCAGCGAACACAGTAAGTCTGAGTGAGCAAAAGAAGAAACCGCAGCAAGAAGACAAGGGAGACCATAAAAAATGGGCTGTTCCTGTGGACATCACCTCACCCTGTGAAGACTTCTACAAGCGTATCCCTGATCCAGCCTTCAAGGTCAGATCTCACTATATGCTCATCGTTTTGTAATGTTTTAGTGCAAAGCTGCTGTTATGCACGTGGTTTTTGTGAGTTTTCTAAAATAAAGCTTTGTTCGTTTGTTTTTTTTCTCTCTCCCCTCAGTATCCCTTCGAGCTGGACGTGTTTCAGAAGCAGGCTATTCTCCGACTCGAAGCTCATGACTCTGTGTTTGTCGCGGCTCACACATCAGCTGGCAAGACCGTGGTGGCTGAATATGCAATTGCACTTTCCCAGAAACACATGACCAGGTGTGTATGTGAGACCCAATGTCAACTGATTCCATCATTTTAGTTATTTTTTCTTTTTTTTTAATACACTACCGTTCAAAAGAATGGGATCTTTAGAAGTCTCTTATGTTCACCAAGGCAGCATTTATTTTATCAGAAATAGAGTAAATATTGTAATATAATATTGTGAAATATTATTACAAATATTATTAATATTACAGTAAAATGGTAAAATATTATTACAATACAAAAGAGCTAATTTCTATTTAATTACATGTTAAAATAAAACATTTTCCTCTGATGAAAGCTAAATTTTGAGCATCATTACTCCAGTCTTCAGTGTCACATGATCCTTCAGAAATCATTCTAATATGCTGATTTGCTGCTTAAGAAACATTTATTAGTATTATCAATGATGAAATTGTGCTGCTTAATACATTTACATTAATTTACATTTACATTTAGTCATTTAGCAGATGCTTTTATCCATAACAACTTACAAATGATGACAATAGAAGCAGAAACTAAAACTAAAACCATAAAAAAAGTTAACCAAAGTAAAGCAAAAGTTACAAATTATTTATTTCTTATTTTATTTCAGCTAGTTACCAAGGCAACATTTCTCATAGTTTAACTTTAGTTTAATTTGAAGTATTAAAATTACTAAATAAATTAAAACTAATAATACAAATCAATAAAAATTATATGAAAACATTTTAAAAAAAAAATATTAAAATTAAAGTTAAAGTGAAAATATAAAATCAAAAAATCAAAAATAAAATAAAATTCAAAATATCAATGAAAATATAATAGATTATCAGTGATACAAAAATAAGACATCATCACTTTAAAAAAAATAAAATGCATGCTTGCTGATTAAAAAAATAAAAATCTTAACTACAAAGTTTTGAATATTAGGTATTTAAAAAAATGTAATTGCAATTTTGGTGATCTTTTTTAAATTGTGTTAAAAGCATAAATGTGAAGCACTTTGAATTCCCATTGTGTGTGAAATGTGCTAAATAAGTAAACTTATCTGTGACGTTAGATGAATGGCTCGCACTAATATCACCGTTCCTCCTGACAGGACCATTTACACGTCCCCCATTAAGGCCTTGTCCAATCAGAAGTTCCGAGACTTCAAGAAAACGTTCAGGGATGTGGGACTTTTGACTGGAGATGTCCAGCTGAGCCCTGAATCCTCGTGTCTCATCATGACCACTGAGATCTTGAGGTGATTATCCAATAGCAGGCCTTCATGTCAGTTACTCATAATTCTTTTTTTTTTTTTTTTACAATCTTTGTTAATCAGTATGTCTTCCTCCTAACAGATCTATGCTCTATAACGGGTCCGAGGTCATTCGAGATCTGGAATGGGTCATTTTTGATGAGGTTCACTATATCAATGATGCAGAGGTGATGGTTTCAGTTCAAAAATCTAGTTCAGTTATGCTTTTCTCTTTACTGCATTCAGATCTCATATGATGTTGTTGTTTGTCAGAGGGGAGTGGTGTGGGAGGAAGTGCTCATCATGTTGCCGGAGCATGTTAGCATCATCCTGCTGAGTGCCACAGTGCCAAACGCAGTGGAGTTCAGTGAATGGATCGGGTATGTGTATTATCAAAGCCATGAAACCAGATTTTATCCTGCTCTATATAGACTGTGTGGCTCATACGGTTTTACTGTGCTTTCTCTGTCCTCAGGCGTATCAAGAAGCGGCCCATCTATGTGATCAGCACAATTAAAAGGCCTGTTCCTCTAGAGCACTATCTGTATACCGGCAACAGCACCAAGACTCAGAAAGAGCTCTTCCTGTTGCTGGACCCCACTGGAAACTTCCTTACTAAAGGGTACGTTAAGTCACAGATAGTTGGTATTTTTTTAAAACAAGAATGCATTTCAGATTTATTCAAGATGTTTAGAGGTCAGTGTACTCTACTGTTTTCAATTTTTTTTTTAATAACTATGCTCAACAAGGCTGCATTTATTTGATCAAAAATATAATAAAAATGTAATATTGTGAAATATTATTACAATTTAAAATAAGTGTTTTCTATAAGAATATGTTTTAAAATTTAACTTATTCCTGTGATGTTAAAGCTGTATTTTCAGCATCATTACTCCAGTCTTCAGTGTCACATGATCCATCAGAAATCATTCTAATATGCTGATTAGCTGCTCAAGAAACATCTCTTATTATTATCACTGTTATAAACAGTTGTGCTGCTTCATATTTTTGGGAAACTGTGATGTTTTTTTAATTATTATTATTTTATTCTTTGATGAAAGTAACAGCATTTATTTGAAATATAAAATGAAAGAAAATGTAAAATAGAGAAAATCAATTTGGAATGTGGATTAATAATAATAAATCAATTCATATTGTAATGTGATTGCAATGTTCGTCTTGTTTGACAATTTTTTAGTTGGAGATAAAATTTTAACATAACATTTCAACTCAAATGTATTTATTAGTTCTGTCAAACAATCAATCGCGATTAATCACATCCAAAATAAAAGTTTTTGTTTACATAACAATATGTGTGTATACTGTGTATATTTATTATGTATATATAAATACAATGTATATATTTAAGAAAAATGTTATGTTTATATATTAAAGATATTTATATATAATATAAAATATAAGAATATATAAATGTATAAACATTTTCAAAATATATACTGTATGTGTGTGTATTTATATATACATAATAAACATACACAGTACACATACATATACGTATAATGTAAGCAAAACTTTTATTTTGGATGCGATAAGGGTTGCCAGAAAAGGGTTGAAAATGGTGTATAAAACTAAATTTTAACCACACAAAAAACTGATTAACATATTTCGACTAACATTGTAGATGACTTCAGAAGAAGTATTACAAAGATCTAGCAAAGGGCTTTCAAATTGAAACAATGTTTTGTTTTCCAGCTACTATGCCGCAGTAGAAGCCAAGAAGGAACGCACTAGTAAACATGCACAGTCTTTCGGCACAAAGAACGTATCGCAGCACAACACAACAGCCAGTCAGGTCAGTGTTTGAACCTCTCGTCGTTTCCTTTTAAACAGGTTATCTGACATAATAGGTCTTTATTTCTAACAACTACAGTGTTTTTACAGTGTTTTCTTCATCCTCGTTGTGCTCCACCAGGATCGAGCCGTGTGGCAGACGCTGCTGAACTATCTGTCTCAGAGGCAGCAGACTCCAGTGGTGGCGTTCACCTTCTCTCGGACGCGCTGTGATGAAAACGCCCGCTCTTTGACCTCGCTGGACCTCACCAGCTCCATAGAGAAGAGCGAGATACACTCCTTCCTGCAGAAGAGCCTGACCAGGCTGAGAGGAGGCGATCGGCAGTTACCGCAGGTACATGAGATTTGGGTCCAGTGTCCAACAGGTTTTTCATTGGCTGATTCTGATATCTGGAAAACAAGCTAGCTTATATCCAATATAATGCTGATAAATTATACAATTTATTTACAGTTACAGATTGAAAACTCACTTTAATGATAACAAGCAGAAATGCTGAAATTAAATCAACACTTATTTTACAAAATAAGTGAAAAAGTAAAAAATAAATAAAAAATTACTTCTATTTTTAGGACTTTAAGATGTTTTGCACTGTTGAACTGTCATAAGTTATTTAGTGTGTACTAAATAGTAGTGTATACTTCGAGTTGTCTTTCAAAATTAAATAATATATTTTTTTTCATTACAATAGTAAATAATGTTTTGTTTTTAGTTTCTGACAGTAGGTTAATGACAGTTAAATACAGTTAAACTCTCAGTAACCTCCTGTAATGTAAAAAAAATATATAAATACTACTGTAATGCAATAAAAGAAAATGCATTATTTAATTTTTAAACAATTCTAAATATACACTGCTGTTCAAAGGTTTGGGGTCAATACATTTTTTTATGTTTTTGAAAGACTGGTAACACTTTACTTAAAGCCTTTATATGTTAATGCATTATAAAAGTATTTTTAATGCATTAATTATGCCTTGTAATGCATCTTATGATCCTATGAATGTTATTATACTTTATAGCAATTATCTATTCATAGTTACATCTTACATCTAAAAACAGATGAAAATGAATTTGCAAATATTATAATGCATTTAAACTTTGGTTACAATTGCTTATGAAATGATATAATGCATTGCAGAGTACATTATGAATACCTTTATGGTATACATAATGCAATACAAAATACATAATGGCTTTAAGTAAAATTAAGCAAAGTAAAGTTACCGGAAGTCTATTATGCTCACCAAGGCTGTGACCATATGACTAAAAATA
The DNA here is from genome assembly GCA_027422415.1 of Schizothorax lantsangensis. Lineage (NCBI taxonomy): Eukaryota > Metazoa > Chordata > Actinopteri > Cypriniformes > Cyprinidae > Schizothorax > Schizothorax lantsangensis. The sequence continues at coordinate 28,477,272 of CM049844.1, forward strand.
CAGTTAAATCTGTAATATTGTGAAATATTAAAGCTGTTTTCTATTTGAATATATTTAAAAAAACATATTTGAAAACCAAAGATGTGCATTATCCTTTTACAAAAGTTTTAATGAATTTAAAAACAAATAGGTTGTATTAGGTTCAAAATTGCAGTATATTTGTTGATTAATTAGCCTGGTCAATGTTCACCTTTAAAAGTCAATTTAATCACCTTTAAAAGTCAGTTTAATAGAGTTATGGTGTTTATCAGCGTTGTTTTTTTCGCCACAGATCCTGTTGATGCGTGATTTGCTGAAGAGAGGGATTGGTGTTCACCACAGCGGCATCCTGCCAATCCTGAAGGAGATTATTGAGATGCTCTTCTCCAGAGGTTTAGTAAAGGTTTGTTTTATGGACTTGTTTTGTACAAGCTATATATGAATAGACAAAAGCTAAATTTATAGCTACTTTTGTGCTCATAAGTTTACATATCCCTTTCAGAATATGGAAAATGTTAATCATTTTAACAAAATAAGAGGGATCATGAAAATTGCATGTTATTTTTTTATTTAATACTGTCCTGAATAAGCGATTTCACATAACACATGTTTATATATTCTCCACAAGACAAAATAATAACTGAGTTTATAAAAATGACCCCGTTCAAAAGTTGACATACCCTTGAATCTTAATACTGTGTGTCGTTTCCTGGATGATCCACGATGTCTTTCTGTTTTGTGATAGTTGTTCTTGAGACCCTTGTTGGTCCTGAGCAGTTCATCTGCCTGCTGTTCTTCAGAAAAATCCTCCAGCTCCTGCACATTCTTTGGTTTTCCAACATTTTCTGCATATTTGATCCCTTTCCAACAGTGACTGTATGATTTTGAGATCCATCTTTTCACATGGATGACAACTGAAGGACTCATGCATAACTATTATATAAGGTGAAAACATTTACTGATGCTCAAGTAGGCAACAAAATGCATTAAGAGCTGGAGGGTGTAAACTTTTTGAATTGTATGATCAGGGTAAATTGTACTTATTTTGTCTTCTGGGAAACATTTATGTATTTATGTAACTTCTTAAGTGCAGCACCAAATGAAAAAAAAAAGATATTTTAACAAAATAAGAAAAATGTACACATCATCATCCTGTTCAAACGTTTACATCCCCCGTCTCTTAATGTATTGTGTTGCCTTCTTGAGCATCAGTAAATGTTTGCACCTTTTGTAATAGTTATCTATGAGTCCCTCAATTACCCTCAGTGTGAAAAGATGAATCTCAAAATCATACAGTCACTTTTGGAAAGGGTTTAAATATGCAGAAGATGCTGGAGGATTTTTCTGCTCAGGACCAACAAGGGACTCATGAACAACTATCACAAAATATAAAAACAGTCGTGGATCATCCAGAAAATGACACATAGTATTAAGATTCAAGGGTATGTAAACATTTGAATGGGGTCATTTTTATAAATTCAGTTATTATTTTGTCTTGTGGAGTATATGTAAACTTCTGTTATGTGAAAAAGCTTATTCAGGACAGTACTAAATAAAAAACAGCATGCAGTTTTCATGATCCTTCTTATTTTGTTTCAATTATTAACATTTTGCACATTCTGCAAGGGGTATGCAAACTTATGAGCACAACAGTATAGTTGATTAAAGACAAGAAAAGTTGATGACATGCAGTCTTTCTCTCTTTCAGGTGCTGTTTGCTACAGAGACGTTTGCCATGGGTGTGAACATGCCTGCCAGAACCGTCGTGTTCGACAGCATCCGCAAACATGACGGCACGGGTTTCAGAAACCTGCTGCCCGGTAAAAACACAGCTCCTTTGCTGTCTTACATTACAAACAACAAAATGCCTGTTTTGTCCAAACATATCCTGACTTGCATCTCTTAAGCATGCCTGTTGCAGGTATTCTCATTTAAATGATAATTGATTTGTATTATCATAACAATAGACGTAATAAGAAGCTGTCAGATACTTGTTGGCGGAGGCGCTACAGGCAGACAGACGCTGCTGATGGCCAGATGTTTGATGAATTAGCCATCTCTAATGAATGAGCATATTAATTATGCTGGAGTAGTGCAGCTGTTTGTGCACATGTGACTGGACTGCAGTCAGACTGGGGGAAAGATATGTGAGAGAGATGCTTGAGTTTGCTTCAGTCTATTTTTCTTCTAATAATAGTGTTTATGGAAAAAGGGGAGAGGGAGAGAGTATAGCTGGCCGCTCTTAAAGATGCAGAACACATTTGAGTGTAGATGACTCTGTTTTAGCCATTGCGGCGAAAGCATTTTGCATGTTGCCTAAAGTACACAAGACAGACAAAATAGATATTCATAAACATTTGGGTAAATGTGACAATACATATCAAAAGCGTGTCTGGTTCATGTTTCACCCCCAAAATCAAAATTTTTCAAGTGATTTTTATGACAATTAAACACAATTAAACTCTCTCTCAGTAACCTACTGTAATGGAACAAAATACTGTAATTAAAAATAGATATATTAACTGTGAAAGATAATTCTATGTATATACTAGCATTCAAAAGTTTAGCATTTCTTAATGTTTTAAAATTTGATCAAAATTACAGTAAGAACAGTAAATATTGTGGAATATTCTTACAGTTGTTTTCTATTTTAATGTATTTTAAAATGTATTTTAAAATTTGTATTTGCTCAAGAAGCATTTCTTATTATTCTCAATGTTAAAAACAGTTGTGCTGCTTAATATTATTGTGCAAACTGTTGAAAATAACAGCATTTATTTGAAATATATATTTTTTTGTAACATTAGAAATGTATTTACTTGCACATTTATTTAATTTAAATCTTACTCATTCCAAACCTTTAAATGATACTATCATGATAATATTTGTTGTACTAAATTTATGATTATTTTAATCTAAAATAAAATTCACAGATTTTTTCCCCTGAATAATTGTCATGAAATAGTTTCACAATGCCAAAAAATCTTAATGGCCTCAAAAGGTTTAAAAAAGCTCAATGTTGTTGTTTAATCTATGTAAATGTATAAAATGTATAGATTTTTTTTGGTTTAGTCTGATGTTGATCAAGAGTATCACAGTACTAAACTGTGTGTGTGTGTAGGTGAGTACATACAGATGGCGGGCCGTGCAGGCAGAAGAGGTTTGGATGCTACAGGGACCGTTATCATCCTCTGTAAGGCTGGAGTTCATGATATGGGAGACCTCCACGCCATGATGCTGGTCAGTATTGCAGTCTGAGTCTGTGTTAAACACCTAAATCTCTCACCTAAGGTCAGGCCTGATGCCTCACTGCTGATGATTCTCCTCAGGATGACTAAAACTCAGAAAAATGTAAAAAAATAAATAAAAAAGAAGCCCAAATTGGACATGATTAGTGAAGTCCTTCATTTTTACGACCATTACTGTAGCACTCTCTGTAGCAATCTCCACTTTGTAAATCACTGCCTGATTGTTTAATCTGGAGCCAAATACAAACGCTGCTGGTCTTTTTTTAGAGTCATGAGCGTGTGAGTGCACCTCTGTTCTCCTCTTGTGGATGGAGTGTGGGTGAATGGGCTCCTCTTCATTAGAGCGTCCAGCGTGCTGGAGCTGTTTTAACCTCTCAGTGTTTCACATCACGGCTGTTCAGTCAATTAACCCTGCCCCTGATTCCCTGACCGCATACACTGCCGTTCCAGCATGAAATTCACCAGCATTCACTAGTGCTGTTGTCATTTTGCTCTCCACATTGCACATACCAGAATCCACAGTTGTGAGGACTGATTTTGAGTGTTATTAGTGTTTGTGAATCAGTGTTATTTTATTCTATTAATATTAATATTTTGAATTACCTTTATTTTTTTGTTTTAATTTTAGTTGAAGTTTTTATGTACTTTTGACATTTTAATGCTTTTTTAATATATATATATGTAATATACTATACTGTGGTTGATATACTATATATAATATACAATAGTAACACTTTACTTACAGCCTTTATATATAATGCATTATGAAAGTAGTTTTAATGCATTAATTATGCCTTGTAATACACCTTATAATGCATTGAATGATTGTAACCACAGTCATAATACATTATAATATTTATCTATTCATCGTTACACCTTTAGAAAGCATAATGCATTAAAACACATCAGAGAAATCTCCAAAAATTATAATGCATTTTAACTTTGGATACAATTATTTCTGGAAAGATATAATGCATTACAACATACACTATGAATACTTTTATGATGCATATTACTTTAAGTAAAGCATTAAGTAAAGTGTTATCAAATATTTCTACATATTTTTAGTTTTTAGTTTTTTTTATAGAAATGTTTATACTTCAACTTAGCTGATGTTTTTGTTAGGTATTGCATCTAATAATTATGTTTTATTTTATTTCAGCTTTATTTGAATTAACAAAAATGCCTTTTAATAGTTTTAATATTAGTTTTAGCTTAATTTCTTAAGCTTCATTTTTCATTTGGAAGATAATAATTTGGGCAAATAAATCCCATAGATTTACACTGAAGAGGCAACAATTAATTTTCAGAGGCCAGAATATCTGTTATATAGAGACCTGGGCTCTTTTGAATTGGACCAGTCAGAAACCACCTCAGTGATATGTTTAAGATACTCTGACATGTTTGCAAATGCATAGCAATATCCTGGCAATCTCCCACAACCCCTAGCATCATGGTGGTGAGTTTTCCACAGGCAGATCCTCAGAAAATGTAATGATATAGTTAGTTTTACGAGTAATTTCCTTACTGTTTTGAAAAAAAAAAGACAAAGAGCATAAAAAACATTTGATTTTACCCATCCATTTGATCTGCTGATGAGTTTGACCCAGTCCATGCGGGATGTGTTTTTTTCTCAAATGGGCCAGTAATCTGTGTGCTGATCAGCTCCATGTCATGGACGTCATGGCAACAGCAGCTGATGCTGTAATAACGCACAGTGTGTAGTCAAGAGCCGCTGTGTGATTGGATCTCCTCTGTATGTCAACTCCATTTCCCCACTTTAATTACCCTGGATGAACACAAAGAGTATCATGATACACACATCCTTACATTGTGTCCTCATGCTATTATTTTCATGGTTTGAAGCCATTTTGTTAGTGTATTTGTCTGTACACCATAGTCTTATATCAAATATTAGCAATCAATAAATGAATAATTTAAAGGAGACCTACTATGTCCCTTTTTTACAAAGTCTCAGGTGTCCCCAGAATGTGTCTGAAGTTTCAGCTCAAAATACCCTGCAGATCATTTATTATATCATTTTGAAAATGCCTATTTTGAGTGGAAGCAGAAACGCACTGTTTTTGTGCTTGCCTCTTTAAATGCAAATGAGCTGCTGCTCCCCGCCCCCTTTTTCCAGAATAGTGCCTTTACAGCTTGTACCTCAGATACGCTGCTAAAAATCATCTGTTTGGTTTTGATTATCATGTTTTAAAGCCATATTAGTTTAAATGTCTGATATAGTGTGTTCTGAGCGCACACATCTGAAGCACACGCACAGAAAGCGGCTGTCACACGGCATGCGAGTAACAAAATAAGCTGTCTTTCATGTCTTATTGCGCTTAAACTGTCAAATACATGCAAGTTTATGTTAAAAACACATACAGTCGGTTATGTCTGTGAAGGTAAACAGCTGGGAAAGAAATCACATGTTTATATTCGATCTGTGGGGCAGCAACGTAATATACAGTAAATAAATCAATAAATCCACTGCTCTCTCGTCTCCTCTGAGGCTGGGACTCTAAATAGTGTTCTGTGCTCGTCAGTGCAAACAAAGACAGAACAGTTAGCATGCTTTGCTCGAACTTTAGCCATGGCCTTAGAAATGGTACAATGTTTGCAAAAACACAATGGCGGTGCCGTGGGTGGAAACTTGCAGATTAAGGGATGGTAATATTATAATAAGATCACCTTTATACGTCACGGGGGGGAGTGAAATCTGAGCGGCTTGTTTGTTCACAAGCTTGCAGAGGAAGGCTTACCAAAACAAAGTTACTAGGTTGTTCTTTTTCACATTTTCTGGGTTGGTAGATACACTGGGGACACAATTATAGCACTTAAACATGGAAAAAGTCAGATTTTCATGATATGTCACCTTTAAATGAAATGGAGTTAAATTTGCAAGAGCACAGAGAGATGGTGTTAATGTGTGGCGTTTCTCTCTGTGTCAGGGGAAGCCGACAGTCCTGCAGTCTCAGTTCAGACTGACCTACACCATGATCCTGAATCTGCTGCGTGTGGAGGCCCTGAGGGTCACCGACATGATGAGGAGGAGCTTTTCTGAGAACCACAGGGATACGCAGGTAAACGGCCTCGTTTCCCAGCAGCCCCTGGGTGATGCTGAAATGTCTGTGGGGTTTGCATGCCCCAGTAACTGCCTCGGTAATTCAATCTTACAAAAGGCAGAAATATGAAATATGTGATGAAATGTTATGAAACCCTTTCGGTTAGCCAAGTCATTTCTGTCTTTGTGTTGCTCAGGCTCACGAGAAGAGAATAAGTGAACTGAGAAACACACTCTCCTCTCTCCCTCCGCTGGACACAGAGGGGCAGTTATCTGATATACTGTCATATTACCACACCATCACAGAGCTGCGCATCACCACAGAGACCCTGCAGGTACACACACACACACACATACATTTATATGAGCACAGTGAGCACTATCACAGAGCTGTACACTCGATTCACAGCATTTGAGCAATTATATTCAGTTACAAACCAGCTAAGAAAAACCTTGGACAGTTGATTTCAGATTAAATGACAGAATTGAATTAATCAAAATAAAAAAAAGAATGATCTTGATTTAAATTTTATTCAGGGTTACTGAACAAAAACTAAAGCCATAAAAAAAATTGTTACTTCAAAAAAAATAATTAAACTTTAACAAAAAAAAAAAAAAAATATATATATATATATATATATATATTTCAACTAGTTGCTAAGACAGCATTTTTCATTTTGTTTAATTTGATGTACTAAAGTAACTAAAACTGAAATAAAAAGCTACATGGACATCTTAAAAATTTACAAATAAAAAAAAAGGAATATACAAAGTATACAAATATAATAAACAAAAAAATATAAAAACAAAAACTAATTAAATATGTTATTAAAAATTATTATAGTGTTTCAATGAAATTAATACTAAAATAACACTGATATGATTTGAATTGTTAAAATATTTACAATTCTGTGTAGTTATTATAACAGGTGATATAACACCAAAGACATGAGCAAAAATGACAATTTCTTCTTAAATAAATAAAACAACATAGTCATTATGATAACATTTATCTAGTTTATATATACAATTTTTTGTATATTATTATTTCTATATAACATTTGCATTATATAATTGCATTATATTTTTATAGTAATGTTTGTGTGTGTGTGTGTGTGGCAGCGAGCTGTGCTGGAGTCAGTGAATGGATTCAAAGCTCTGTCTGTGGGGAGGGTGGTAATAGTAAACAACAGCCAGCATCACAACGCCCTTGGAGTCATTCTACAGGTGTGTGACTGAGTAATGAACACATTTTACTGTCATCACATTTTCAGGCTATACATTTTTATACTGATAAAAAAATGTATAGCCTGAATGCACTGTAAGTCGCTTTGGATAAAAGCATCTGCTAAATGCATAAATGTAAATGTAAATGTCATCTTCTCCTCCTCTAACCATAAACACATCTGCAGCAATGACCATTGACACTGTCACTTATTAATTTGGGGAAAGTGAGGTAAGATGCACCACCACTTAATCCATCAAACACTGTTATTATTACTATTGCAGATGCTATTACAAAATAGTTTGAAATGTCGAAATGCGCATTAGTTGTTTTACTTATTTGTGTTTATAGTTTTATTTGAATGCAAGTTATTTTTGTATTCCTTATGGTTCATTACACAGTTAGCCTTAACTGCGTCACTGGATAGTTTTTTATTTAAAGTCATATTTCTGTGGCTGTATATCAAGGATGTTTTCTTCTAATTTGAGTGTATAGCAGACAACCTTAAATATAATTAGGAGTATTATTTTTTTTAATATTTTCACTAAAGTTTTCAAATGTTTGTGATTTCTAATGTTTTTGTAAGAAGTCTCTTATGTTCAACAAGGCTGCATTTACTGTATGTGATTAAAAACAGTAATATTGTGAAATATTATTACAACTTAAAAGAGCTGATTTCTATTTGAATATATTTTAAAATGTAATTTATTCCCATCATGCAAAGCTGAATTTTCATCATCATTACTCCAGTTTTCAGGGTCACATGATCCTTCAGAAATCATTATAATATGCTGATTTGCTGCTCAAGAAGCATTTCTGATTATTTTCAGTGTTGAAAACAGCTGCTTCATATTTTTGAGGAAACCATGATGCATTTTTTCAAGGATAGATTCAAGTCCAAGGATAAATATAAAATTCAAAAGAACATAATTTATTTGAAATATAAATATTCTGTAACTATCTGTACTGTCCCTTTTGTTCAATTTAATGTTTTATTTCTTTAAAAAAAAATCTTAATGACCCCAAACTTTTGAACAGTAGTGTATTTCCCAGAGGACAACTTAAGTAGAAAGTAGCACAGCTTACCTCACTCTCCCCTATTTGTTTTCCTATCTCTCTTTCCCATCATCTCCTCCCACAGGTGTCCAGCCATGCAGTAAATCGCACTTTCACCGTTCTCATTATCTGTGAGAAGGGGAATGAGGAGGTGGCGGGTGATGATCAGTCTAATAATGCCTTTCATCCCATCTACAGCACTTCACTGTTTATTCCAGAGGGTGAGCTGACACGGACAATGGACGTCACACCTACTTCTACAGCTTCTTTCATTGTTAAAGTGTCATTACAGTGTGACCGTGTGTGTAGGACCCTGCAGTCATACGGTGCAGAAATTGAAGTTGCAGGACATCTCTGCCATCTCAACCAAAACCCTCAAGGTCATTCCAGAGAGAATCATCGACAACTACAATAAAAAACAGCAGCCACGCTTCAGGTGTGTATGTAGTCATCTCGATTGTTTTGGCATTTGTTGAACTGTTACTGATGATAAATAAACATCCCTTCCTAGACTTGATCCACCTGGTCAGGCTATTTCTACAGCAACTCAGGAGCTCCTGCGCTTGGCTGAGGCCAATCCAAATGGCATTACGACCCTTGACCCTGTGAATGACCTGCACCTGAAGGGTGTGGATGTGGTGGAGGGAGTGATGAGGCAACGAGTGTTACAGGACTGTCTGAAAGACTTCCACTGCATCCACTCGCCCACCTTCATTGAACAGGTCTGTTTATTATATTCATGTGACATTCATACATTACCGCTCAAAAGTTTGTGGCCAGTAAGATTGTTTTTTTTTTTTAAAGATGAATTAAATGGATCAAAAGTGACATGTTACAAAAGATTTATATTTCAGATAAATGCTGTTATTTTGAACCTTTTATTCATCAAAAAATAAACAAATAAAACCTAAATAAATTAATAACATTTCCGCAAAAATATTAAGCAGCAAATCTATTCTCAACATGTTTTCCCTTTGAATTAAATAGATTTTTCTGAGCCTTTTGGAAGATATTTGTTCTTGTTGTAATCATCAGACTCAAGACTCAAAAACAAGACTTCTTATTTTATGTATTTTTGCTTTTCAAGTAAATTAATTTTGATTTATGAATCTGTAGACATTTACTTATTTTTATTTTGTTATTTTTTTACTCTAGATCTGTTGGAAGTTGTATTTTTATTAGTGCTGTCAAACGATTAATCACATCCAAAATAAAAGTTTTTATTTACATAAATAAAATATATCTGTGTATATTTATTATGTATATATAAATACACACACATACAGTATATATTTTGAAAATATTTACATGTATTTACATGCATATATTTATATTCATAGAATTTATATTATATATAAATATATTTAATATATAAACATAACATATTTTTTAATATACAGTATATACATGCATGGGTGTGTATTTATATATGCATAATAAATATACACAGTACACACACATATACTATGTGAACAAAAACTTTTATTTTGGATGCGATTAATTGCAATTAATCGTTTGACAGCACTATTTTTTTATACTTTGAAGCATTGCTAATACAAGACATTTACATTTACAGACCATATTGATGTATTGTGTTCTATTCAATTGATTTCTTCAAGTTTTTTACTTGGTTTTTCACAATATTACTAGTATAGAGTAAGAATGTCACTTCTTTCAAAAACAAAAAATCTTACCGACCCCAAACTTTTGATTGGTAGTGTTTTTCCTTCTGTTTTAGGTCATGTCCAAATCCACTGTGCAGACAAAAGGAAAAAAATGTCATTTCTAATCTAAATGTATCCTCGGCTGTATTTTCTCATCCATATTTAGTAATTTGGCACAGTATCTCTCCCAAGTGCACAGACGCTCATTTATTGAGTGTGACAGTGGCAGGGAGGAATAAGGATGTGTCTCAGTAATCACTTCCAGCCTTCACCTTCTGCAGTGTGCTGATGGAGTAGAGTGATAAACTCGCTCTCTCTCACTGTCATTTTCATATTCTCTCTCTGTGTGTGAATATCTTGCTCAGTTTGCGCGTGTGCAGGAGAGGATGAGTGTACAGGAAGAGCTTGACAAGCTTCTGTTCCTGGTGTCAGATCAGTCATTGACACTGCTGCCTGACTACCATCAGAGAATCAAGGTCAGTCCATCTACTCATTCTGTTGCATGTCCACGTTATAAATGGATATGTCTCAGTAGCACAGTGATATGTTCTTTGATATGCAGTCATGAAATGAATAACAACAAGAGTTTTGTATATAAACATGCAGACACACGCACGTGTATGTGTGTGTGTGTGTATATTAGCGTCCATTAATTATACGTGGGCCTGCCAATAACCTTTTTTATACTAAAGTTTGGTACTGTATAATTCAGACAAGTAATTAATGAACAAATTTTCATGTTTTATTTAATTTAGGCTTTTATTCACATATAATGTTGTGCTCTATATATGTGCTTTGATCAATGTTTATGTGTGACTAAAAGAAGCTGAGTAAATAAACAACAACAGAATTGTCAATGGGATTTTTGGCCAAACTATTTCTTAAAAGCCCAAAAATTAAAATATGTTGACAATTTACTCACCCTCAGGTCATCCAAGATGTAGATGAGTTTGTTTCTTCATTGGAACAGATTTGGAGAAATGTAGCATTACATCACTTGCTCAACAATGGATCCTCTGTAGTGAATGGGTGCCGTCAGAATGAGAGTCCAAACAGCTGATAAAAACATTGCAATAATCCACAAGTACTCCACACCACTCTAGTCCAACAATTAATGTCTTGTGAAGCAAAAAGCTGCGTATTTGTAAGAAACAAATCCATAATTTTAAAATAAAGTCCTCTATCCAGTGAAAAGGTCATCTTGTCTTAATCAGGAGAGAAATATCCACAGATCCAGCACCATTTACAAGCCAAAACAGTTCTAAACAAATATGTCAGTGGATATTGATATGAGAGAACATCAGGAGATGGACTTTCACTGGAGGAAGCATTATTATGGATTATAGGCTCATATTTTGGGCAGAAGCGACGGTCGTTAACTGATGGACTGGAGTGTGGATTACTTGTGGATTATTGTGATGCTTTTATCAGCTGTTTGGACTCTCATTCTGACGGCACCCATTCACTGCAGAGGATCCACTGGTGAACAAGTGATGTAATGCTAAATATCTTTAAATCTGTTCTGATGAAGAAACAAACTCATCTATATCTTAAATGGCCTGAGGTTGAGTACATTTTTAGCAAATTTTCATTTTTGGGTGAACTATTCCTTTAAGTTTCAAGTGAAATTTGGCACCATTATTGTATGTACAATAGAAAAAATAGATGACAGTATAATGCCTTTGAAACCTGGGACAGAAAAGTGTAAACTGTTCTAATTATGGAAAAAAAAGACCTAATATTATTTGCTTCCAATATTCTTAATCAGACCAGAATTAATCATTTAAAATGTTAAATCTGCAGTCTGTAACTTTTTTGGGTTAAAAATGATACGAAATCAATATTTGAGAAAGTACATAACCAGCCAGTGTTCAAAACTATCACCTTACTTATAATAATGTTTTCTAATTTGAGTGGTACAGGTAGGTTTTCGTGGGAAATTCGAGCATGCTGCTGCGTCATTACGTCACGTCTGTAAGCATAAAGAAGTTGTCCCGGCTAGTAGACTATCTCATGTGAGGATCCTGCAGGTGGAGGATCGTTTATAGCCTTTTCTAACAGCAGCTAGAATAATTAAATGTCTCATTTTGATGGCGGATTGTGATCCAGAAAGGATTATGTGTTTATGAAACACATGTGAATTAAATTAAATTATATTCCAGTTTTAAATATGCTTCTAATTACAGATAGCCTGGGATTACACAAGATTTGTATTTTAAAGACAACCAGTTCGAAGGGAGCATAGTTTGCTTTTTGGGTTAAAATAATTTCTTAATATGAAATTCGAATGGCATGACAATTAGATATTAGACTGTACAGAAACACGCTAATACACACTATACTCATAGTCACGCAATGCTGATGTTGTTAACATTAATAATTTGAGAATAAAGTATAACAATAATAATAATTTCACGGTTAGATGTGATATGAGCTAACTGATCGTTAGATTAAATCACCATTGGTAGCACGATTTATGGTAATGCTTTTTTCCTAAATTGCTCAGAACAATAATGGCAGACTTGTTACTTGTGCAGATTACAATATACGGTGAAAATTATTATTTGGGTCATATATTCCAAGACGTAGGCTAGAATCTGTGATTCCTAAATACAGTATCCACACCGGTGCGGTGACTGACAGCTACACATACTCCTCAAAACATTAGATTCATCCGCGCTGGAGCCGTACCGGAGCACAACCCACGCACGGAAGATAATTCCACACACGGCTGCAATTCCAGGTTTTCAACCAGAGATGGCAACAAAGAGGCAAAACTTACAGACTGCAGCTTTAATATTGGCCAATACTGATACAGTGGCTGATATTTTGTGCATCAGTCATTAAATTTTTTTGCCATGCTTTGTTCACCATTAAATGTTTGCTAATGTCACAGATGTTATAACCACAGTCAGTGCTAACAGTATAGTGTTGTATTCGCAGGTGTTGGAAGCGCTGCAGTATGTGGACAGCACTGGGGCGGTTCAGCTGAAGGGCCGTGTGGCGTGTCAGATCAGCAGTCATGAGCTGCTGCTGACTGAACTCCTGTTTGAGAACACACTGAGTCCTCTCGCCCCTGAGGAAAGCGCCGCCCTGCTGTCCTGCCTCATCTTCACGCAAAACACCCAGATAGACCCGCACATCACCAACACGCTACAGGAGGTAATGCAGAGCTCGCCACATATTCTCACAACTGCCGAAGATTAAAAGCTGAGGAAATCCTATGAATTGCACATGCTAATACATTATGCCCATCTGAAAAAACATCAAGCTTTTTATTTGAGCCCACAGCCATTAGAATATAAAGCATCAGATACTCTTGTCGTCATGGTTATGGATGGATGTGAATTTATACGGCTCTCTGAGCTCAACACCCAAGAGATGTTCATAAGAATGTAGTGGATGCGGCCTGCATGGGCGCTTAGTTTTATGCCTTTACCAAAGGATGCAGTCGCACACGAATATGTAGGCGTGTGTTGTCGAACAGCCCAGAAACATGGAATTGCTTTAAAGGGACCGTGAATAAGTCATGACACACAAGAGTTATAAAGTTCACAGAGGCTCGTAGACCAATGTGAAAAAGCCCTTGCTGTTCAAACGCAGCGAGGGGAGGGTGTACAGGTAATGTAGCTACAGTTTGACTGCATGACTACATCGCCTGTCTTGCTCTAGTTGTGTAAGCACTTAGACAGCAGATGGAGACGAGAGTGGAGCACAGGACAAAAGAAACTGACGCAGTGCTGTGCTGAGAGATCCCACTATGATTAATATGTAAAACTGTATGTTTAGGCCAGCTAGTTTAATTAATTACACAAGATGCCACTTAATTAATTGAATTAATCACATATAACACGTCACATATAACAATAACTTTAATTGAAGATAAAGCATTATATTAAATGATGAGTAAATAATTAATATTATACAATGCATATACAGCTATGGAAAAAAACTTAAGAGACCACTCGAAAATCCTTAGTTTCTCTGGATTTACTAGGTATGGGTTTGAGCAAAATGTTAATTTGTTTTATTCTATAAAGGTCTGAAGTAAAAAAATTGGTATTGTTTGTTGTCTAAACATAAATATAAACATCCTTTTGTTATTTTGACTAATTGTGCACAAAATGTTTTGAATTTTTTTATTTAAAATATGGAAGAAATGCCATCAGTAGTTTACAGAATATAACAAAAATTACATTTTACTCAAACACATTACTGTAAAATGTAAATCCATAGAAACTGAGAATCAAAAGTTACTGTATTTCAAAATGTAATTTATTCCCGTGTTGCACAGATGAATTTTCATCATCATTACTCCAGTCTTCAGTGTCACATGATCCTTCAGAAATCATTCTAATATGCTGATTTGCTGCTCAATAAATATTTCTTATTACTATCTATGTTGAAAACAGATTGCTTCATACGTTTGTGAAAACCATGATAATTTTTTTTTCAGGATTCTTTGATGAATAGAAAGTTCACAAAAACAGCATTTATTTGAAATTATATTTATTGTAACATTATAAATATCTTTACTGTCTGTTTTGATCCATTTAATGTGTTCATGCTGAATAAAAGTATTAATTTCTTTAAAAAATTACTGATCCCAAGCTTTTTATAATTAATACATATAATTTATATTATATATTCATATAATATGTATATGTATATATATATATATATATAGAGAGAGAGAGAGAGAGAGAGAGAGAAAGATATACAGTATATATATATATATATATTACACAATTATAAATCATTTTTCCATTCTCTTGCTTTTGTAGGGCATCAATCAAGTGCTCAATGTGGCACAGCGTATTGGTGAGCTGCAGAGGGATTGTGGGATAGCTCAGACTGCTGAAGACTTTGTGGCCCAGTTCAAATTTGGCCTGACTGAGGTTGTATACTGCTGGGCAAGAGGCATGGTGAGCACTGACCTTAAAACACAAATGATCCAACCATCACAGTGGCCTTATTATGGTGCTCATTTAGTTCACTTGATATTATAGTTTTTATATAATAATATCATAGAGACAAATTAATTTATTAAATTAAATTAAATTAATTCCTTTAAGGAAGACCTAATTATGAAACTTTATCTATCTATCTATCTATCTATCTATCTATCTATCTATCTATCTATCTATCTGTCTATCTGTCTGTCTGTCTGTCTGTCTGTCTGTCTGTCTGTCTATCTATCTAACTGTCTGTCTGTCTGTCTGTCTGTCTGTCTATCTAACTGTCTGTCTGTCTATCTATCTAACTGTCTGTCTGTCTGTCTGTCTGTCTGTCTGTCTGTCTGTCTATCTATCTAACTGTCTGTCTGTCTGTCTGTCTGTCTGTCTATCTAACTGTCTGTCTGTCTATCTATCTAACTGTCTGTCTGTCTGTCTGTCTGTCTGTCTGTCTGTCTGTCTGTCTGTCTGTCTGTCTGTCTGTCTGTCTATCTATCTATCTATCTATCTATCTATCTATCTATCTATCTATCTATCTATCTATCTATCTATCTATCTATCTATCTATCTAACTGTCTGTCTGTCTGTCTGTCTGTCTGTCTGTCTGTCTGTCTGTCTGTCTGTCTATCTATCTATCTAACTGTCTGTCTGTCTATATTAAATGTAGCTTTTCTAATAATAGAACTTTGCGCAAATATTCATATTCTTGTAATGCAATGATATTAAAGTCCCTATACTATATTCTTCTTTGTATAAAGAAAATAATTTTCAAAATAGGACCTTATTGGGATAATGATGTTGTGTTTTTGTGTTTGGTAGCCGTTTTCTGAGATTGCCCAGCTGACGGATGTGCAGGAGGGGACGATCGTACGCTGCATCCAGAGGCTGGACGAGGTCCTGAAGGAAGTGAGACAGGCTGCGCGCATTGTGGGCGACTCCGTCCTG
This sequence comes from Schizothorax lantsangensis, assembly GCA_027422415.1. NCBI lineage: Eukaryota > Metazoa > Chordata > Actinopteri > Cypriniformes > Cyprinidae > Schizothorax > Schizothorax lantsangensis. The sequence continues at coordinate 28,493,408 of CM049844.1, forward strand.
GGCAGCAAGATGGAAAGAGCCTCACTGGCCATACGCAGAGACATTGTGTTCACCGCCTCGCTCTACACACACTGAGAGAGAGAGCAAGAGGCAGAATGTGTTTGCGTGTTGATTTGGATGCAAAACAGAGCGTACAGAATATGGACCTGAGAAACTGTACTTGAATTACTGAGTGCATGTTTACATTGAGTTGAGTATGCATGTGCGAATGAAGGAGTAATTCACTCCTCATACCTGACCAAAGATGTGATCTCAATATAAAATGGAGATTGACATCAGCCATGAACTGTAATTAATTGTACAGCAATAAAATGAGCTGTATGTAGAACACTGGTTTCATCCATATTGTCAGAAAAACTAGAAATGATTCAGTGCTTTTGCATTGTGAGCATTTTAATGAGAACTGCAGTGGTGTTTTCTTTTATGTTTGTGTGTCGATATCATTGGTATTCTCACATTTGCTGTCATCATTTTTTATTATTATTTTTTATTATTTTACTTTTGTCATGAGGGACGTTTCTTTATTCTGGTTGCACTGCATTTTAGCTCTCTCTTAAACCTCTGCACCCACTTTTTATCATTAAATATAGTTCATAAATTTAAAAAATCATACATTAGGAAAATCAGATCCAGTTTTCACAGTATCTCAAGAATTTTATATCAACTTTTGTTTTATTCTGTTTTCAGTAAATGAACAGTTTATAATTGAGCCATATGAATATTTCACAAATACATCTCTATTGTGACTAGCAGTCAATATAGGCCCACTTCTCATATTAATAAAACAGTTTTTTGTTAGTCCAGGTCTAATTTCAGAAAATATAAAATATTTTGAATCAGATCTGATTTTTAGATTTACTTGAAAATGTTTAAAGCTGCATACAACCCAAAGTACAATACTACAGTTACAGATATTATATTGCAAAACCATCATAAATGAATATGGTATCTCCTTAAAATAATGTGTGATTATAATATTTTAATGTCAATTTTAGCTAATGCCAAGTTTCCACAGTTTATTGAAACACGATGGTAGTTTATAGGAAACTAGTTACCATGGTAACCACATTATTCGGCATTCTTAATTTCTTTTTCTGTTTTAAATTTCTGTCTCTTAATTTCTTCTTGTAAATACACTTTATTAGTTTTAGTATTCTTAAATTAATCATATTAACGTGTGATGATATGTGCCTCATGGATGCTGTAGTGTGGTTTTACTGTCTCTTTAAGACGCTCTGGTTAATTCAGTGTAACGTAACTAGATGCGTTAGTTGAAACCTGTTTTTCTGCTGCTGCTGATGCTCTGGATGTTGCAGTGTGACCGTGGAAAAAAGCAGCAACAGACATCCAGTCGCTTTTACACCCAGATAACCCAGGCTTTACACAGCATACATCTGGATTACCATCTGAAGATGCGTTATAATTAGCCTGGAGAAATCTTCAGCATCGTCTGTTGTGACCTGACACAAAGACAGACGTAACGTTACTGTTTGGATTTGGGTTTTTATTACTGGAGGGACAAACTGAACATCGTCGAAACGGATAAATAAACGCGATGTCGTCGGAAAAACACGGTAAAAATGTATATTTTTATATTTGGTCATACCACAGCTAATTAAATCAATGCATGCAGCTGGACGACTCGTTTAAATCAAAGGTATTTATTATAAAATAAATGAGAGGCAATGTCATATTAAAACGCTATTATACGACCATTCATGAATATTGTTGTTAATCTTTTTTCTGTTTCCCTTTTTCATTGTTCATCCTTATTTCATCCATATATAGTCATATTTAGGCTGTGTGTCAAATCCTAGTGAGCTACCTATCTAGGCATCAAAAATCAGCGCGTAGCCTAACGCCTATAATCGTGTGCTGCAGTGTTGCCTGTTATAATCTAATATGCTGCGCGTTTTGGGCATCATATGTGCCTTTCGAAAATGTAAAACTAGCAGATGATCACCATAAACGCTGTCTGTGTAGGCAGCTCGCTAGTATTTGAGACACAGCCGTCGTGTCCGTTATTCTCTCTGGTATAGTGTTGAACACATAGGCTACATTAGAAACGGCTGTGTGGAGTTTCATTAAATGAGAGAAGAGGCACATAGCAGTATGTGGTTTAAAGGGTGTTGTATGAGGTCCCTAGGGTCCGTGATTCACCGCGCTGAGCGATGGAGGGCCCTAAATCACTTGAAGCTGTAACGTGATTTTCTGAAATAACGCAGACTTATAAGAACCTTTTGGATTAACCTATTAGTAATCTTTCTTATGAAAAACAAAATATTTCAGTGCAATGAGTCAATGTCTTGCAATCTGTGCAGTACACCCCTCTCATCTCTTTGTCAACCTATAGACAAATAATTAAAGTATATTAATGATTCATATTCATTGTTTAATATACCTAATCTGAAGGATGTTAGAAAGAAAAGAGGACACAAATAGACAAGATTATTTAAATATGCTCAGAAAATTATGCATTAAATATGTATCCCTGTGTATTTCTTCCCCCTTAAAACTAATTAAATGTGAATTGCAGTGCCTAAACCCCCCCCTATATCAACAATATATATGCTGCTGATATTGTGAAGGATTACATAATGATCTAGTCGTTTACAGTACACATAGAAACACACACTGAACTCTCTTGGGTGACATAAACTGGTGTAAATCTAATTAAATCTTTATTGTAAAGGAATATTCAATGTTGAAAACAAACTATGGAATAGTTTATTGGAAATTTGTCTAAATGATAGAATGCATTGGTCGGGTTAAAAATTCCATTCATTTTCTCCATAGGAAACTGATCTTAACTGCCGTACTCTCTGAGGTTGTTAATCAATGTTATATGCTATAGTTGAGGCCATCAGTTATTATTTTAACTTATTTTTAAAGATTGGGTTTAAAAGCAAAATTCCTGGTGAAAAACTACTTTTCCCACAAATCTGCAAAAAACTCCACCAATCAGAGAGTCGCGGTGAGCAAATCACACCAAAATATTTCAGCAGGGAACGCTCTCAAAATACTCATAAATATCGGCATGGCTGTGATTCGGTCGTAGGCATGATGCCGCAGTTACAACAGTTCGATGGCAAATACATAAGAAAAAACAACGGAGTGCCTTTAAAAGCCCTCTTTTGTGCAGAACTACTTCCTTCCGCCACGGATTCAAATCTAAAGTTTACAGTTTAACAGCTGAGCCCAAGCCTCTGTTACTAATTCCAAAACGTCACTTTAGAACTAGTAACGAAGGAACGTTGAGTTGCTTCATTAAAAGCTTATTGTATTACTGTAGTAAAAGCAGTGTATTATGTATAGTAGATATTGTGTGAGAGATATTGACTAAGCGAGTGTGATTACCTGCATCTGATACAGCATTCATTCTTCAGATCAATCTCATATTCACAATAAAACAATGTCCGATAGTCTTGTACTATCCTTTCATCTGAATTTCTGATGACAGCGCTGCTCAGTGCATTTGTTGGCTGCGTACAAGCTGTTGTTGAAAGTAAAAATAACTTCCGTTACAGCATTTATTTTTCCAATATAAAAGTCTTTACTGCTGACTCGTAAAAACAGTCTCTTGGCACCATCTAATGGCAGAACAATGTAACTAATATCACCATCACGAACACACACACCGTTTCTCAATACTAAACATGAATAAGAAGATAACTATAACTGTAAATGTATTAAGGTCCTTGTACTCTGAGTCCGAAATTTTCATATGCGTTTTTTTTTTCATATTCATCATCCTTTCCTATCAAAATGCTTGCTATGGATGTGTCAGTGTTTTTATGTTCATCAGTTTGAAAAAATCACTCTGATAGTGATTCCAACAATATTGTTCCTCTGTGTTGTTATCGGTCGTGTAATCTTCCCTATTTTCATAGAATTAGAACTTTATCTTTATGGTTATAGGCTGGCTTTTTAAGTAAAATATGCAGCTTGTCTTATGCTTATCGTCCTTGGTGTGAACGGGCCTTTACTCTTATAAATATTTGTGGTGTATGACTGTGTTTGTGTCACGGCTCAGGATTGGAGGAGGCAGCGGGAAGGCAGTCCATGTCTCAGCCGATGATGCAGATGGCTCCGCCTCCTTACATCCCCGCCCAGAACCCCAACATGCCCCCGCATCCTCCTCCACCCGGCTGTGCCCCACAGCCCAATTACCCCCCTCCCCCTCCCCCTCCTGGATCAGAGGGGTATCTGCAGGAAACACAGTTCCACTGCGGCACCCTCGGGCCCCAGGGAGCTCCGAACGGATACCCGGTGCAGACGCACGGACCAGTGGGCACCGTCCCTCATCCCCCTGTGGGCTATTTACATACAGGATACCCCCTCCAGCTGCAGCCCTGCACAGCCTACGTGCCCGTCTATCCCATAGGCACAGGGGTGAGTGGGAATTCATTTTGTAAGGTGTTTAAACTGTTCAGGATAATCCAGATGTATATAGCGTGAGAGCGGGAGACAACATACTACAGTAATTAAACATAGGGAGGTGAATGGTTCTGTTAACACTAACAGTATATGCATTTTTTATGGTATTTTTTGAGTGTTATTTTAATAGCCATAGGCTTGCTCTTTAAATAAAATATGCAGATTCTCTTATACTTAGAAGATTATGTGAAATGTGATGTGACTCCTTTGCATCCCTGGAGGACAAAATACCTTTCAAAATTGGAAATATACCAGCGGCGATGATATGCATGATATATCCAGAATATAACTCGTATCTACCAATATTAGTGAATTTTGAAAATGTATTAGTAAAACCGCAACATTTCTTGGCTTATATAGTAAATGTTGAATAGACATTTTCTTTTTAGATTTAGATACCAGTAAAATTTCATGGTTCTCTCGGTACCAACCGAGAACCATGTACCATAGCAAAAACTAGGTAATCTCCAAATAAATTATTTAAGATTAGGGCTGCAATTTATAAAAAAAATTATTTGTGATTATTTCGTCATACATTGCAATTCTGTTTTGAACTGCATTTTTAACTGAGATATGTTAAATGATAAAAACTGGTAATTAAAAAAGAAAACTAAATATATTACTATTGTAAAATTAATAGTTATGATAATATTTTACACTACAATAGTAATGTTATAATACTAATAGATATGTCAAAAAAGTCAAAGTCAGCTTTATTGTCAATTCTGCCACATGTACCGTACATACATACAGAGAATTGAAATTGCGTTACTCTCTTACTCCCTGGTGCATACAGATAACACTAAACACAAACAGTAGAACGCAAAAATACAGATAAGTACAAATCAATATATATATATATATATATATATATATATATACACACACACATACATACACAAAAATGCAACTATTACAAATATACAAATAAGGACATGTAGGAAAAAAATAAAACATTAAATAAAGAAAATAAAAATAATAATATAAAAAAAATGGATAAAGTGGCATAAGGCACATGGCAGATAGTGCAAATCAGTGAAATAAACAAACAAACAAACAGTGCAGAATATAAATGGTGTAGTGCAAAGAGCTTATCAAGACTATTTAAAGTGACAAGGAGCAGTCTTTTTTATTCAGACTGCCAGACGAGGTAGTTGAATGAATGAGGTCAGTCCAATGCTGTACAAGTGACCGGTGCTTGTCTCAGTGCGAGTGTGAGTGTGAGTGTGTGTGTGTGTGAGTGTGTGTTCGTGTGGGTGGTGGTGGTGGGGTGGGGGTCCGAGTTCAGTGATTCGTGGGGTAAGAGAGGGGAGGGGGGGCAAGGACGGGAGGGAGTTCAGCTTCCTGACAGCCTGGTGGATGAAGCTGTCTTTCAGTCTGTTTGTCCTGGCTTGGAGACTCCTCAGTCTCCTCCCTGATGGTAGCAGACTGAAGAAGTTGTGTGTCGGGTGGGTGGGATCACCTGCAATACTGAGGGCTTTGCGGGTGAGACGGGTGTTGTAAATGTCCTGGAGGGAGGGGAGAGAGACACCAACGATCTTCTCAGCTGCTCTCACTATCCGTTGAAGGGACTTGCGGCAGGACGCGTTGCAGGCGCCATACCACACAGTGATGCAGCTAGTCAGAATGCTCTCGATGGTGCCTCTGTAGAAGGTGCACATGATGGGGGCCGGGGCTCTGGCTCTTCTTAGTTTGCGGAGGAAGTAGAGACGCTGTTGTGCTTTCTTGGCTAGTGCTGCAGTGTTGTTGGTCCAGGAGAGGTCCTCTGTGATGTGTACACCCAGGAACTTGGTGCTGCTCACTCTCTCCACGGTCGCACCATTGATGGTCAGAGGAGCATGCTGAGTGGGCACTCTCCTGAAGTCAACGACAATCTCCTTCGTCTTCTCCACAGTCAGAGAGAGATTGTTGTCACTGCACCACCCGGCCAGGCGGCTCACCTCGCTCCTGTAGTTTGTCTCATCTCTGTTGCTGATGAGACCCACCACAGTCGTGTCATCCGCAAATTTAATGAAGCGGTTGGAGTTGTGTGACGGTGTGCAGTCGTGGGTCAGCAGAGTGAAGAGGAGGGGGCTCAGCACACATCCTTGGGGGGCCCCTGTGTTCAGTGTGATGGTGCTGGATGTGTTACTGCCGACCCGTACTGCCTGAGGTCTCCCGGTCAGAAAGTCCAACAGCCAGTTGCGCAGCGACGTATTGAGCCCCAGCTGGACCAGTTTATGGATGAGCTGTTGAGGGATGATTGTGTTGAATGCTGAACTGAAGTCTATGAACAGCAATCTGACATACGTGTCCGTTTTGTCTAGGTGTGTGAGGGCTGGGTGGAGGGCAGTGGCGATGGCATCATCGGTCGAGTGATTGGACCTATATGCAAACTGGAAGGGGTCCAGGGAGGCGGGGAGGACAGACTTGATGTGCTGCATGACTAACCGTTCAAAGCACTTCATGAGAATAGGAGTGAGTGCTACTGGACGGTAGTCATTGAAGCAGGATGGAGATGACTTCTTCGGGACTGGAATGATGGTGGTAGCTTTGAAGCATGTGGGGACAACAGCCTGGCTTAGTGAGATGTTGAAAATGTCTGTGAAGACATCAGTGAGTTCCACTGCACAGTCTCTCAGTACACGCCCAGGAATGTTGTCAGGACCCGGAGCTTTGCGTGCATTGATCCTGCTGAGGGATCTCCTCACGCTGTGCGGGGACAGCGTCATCATCTGGTCGCCGGGAGGAGGTGGAGTCTTCTGTGCAGTGGTGCTGTTTTGTGCCTCAAAGCGAGCAAAGAAGGCATTCAGCTCGTTCAGCAGGGGGATGGTGCTGTCACAGGTCTGTGGTGGGGGCTTGTAGTCCGTAATGGTCTGAATCCCCTGCCACAGGCTCCGAGTGTCTCTGCTGTCACTGAAACGGTGGGCTATCCTCCTGGAGTATTGTCTCTTGGCCTCTCTGATGCCGCGGGATAGGTTGGCCCTAGCTGTCCTTAGGCCCTCCTCATCTCCAGCTCTAAAGGCAGCATTCCGAGCCTTCAGAAGTCTGTAGACCTCCCCTGTCAGCCACGGCTTCTGGTTGGCCCGGACAGTGATAGTCTTTGTGACCGTTACATCATCAATACACTTGGTGATGTAGGCAGTGACAGTCTCTGAGTACTCTTGGAGGTCTGTGGTGTTGTTGTATGTGGCAGCCTGTTTAAACATATTCCAGTCAGTGGTGTCGAAACAGTCTTGAAGTGCCTCTGACGACCCTTCCGGCCACACTTGTATCTGCTTGTGTATTGGTTTGATGACTTTAACGAGCGGTCTGTATGCAGGCATTAGCATGACAGTGATGTGGTCTGAGGCTCCGAGGTGGGGGAGGGGGAGAGCCTTGTAAGCTCCTCTCTGGGTGGTGTAAACAAAGTCCAGCGTATTTTTTCCCCTTGTTGGAAAGTCAACATGCTGTTGAATTTTTGGGAACACACTCTTTAAGTCTGCGTGATTAAAGTCTCCAGCCAAGATGAGAAAAGCATCTGGGTGGGCTGTCTGCTGCCCACTGATGTGCTGGTACAGATCATTCAGTGCCTCACTCCTGTTATTGTTGTTAGAGCTGGGAGGGATGTATACAGCAACGAGCAGTATGGCTGTATATTCCCTCGGTAGATAGAACGGCCGGCACTTAATAATCATAAATTCCACAAGGGGTGAGCAGTGTTTGCAGACCACAACAGCGTCGCGGCACCATACATTATTGATGTAAACACAAAGCCCGCCGCCACGTCTCTTACCTCCCTCGACGAGAGCTCTGTCTGCTCGATAGCATGTTAGTTGCTCGAGCTGAATGGCGCAGTCCGGAACGCTGTTGTTAAGCCATGTTTCCGTAAACACAAAAACACAACAGTCTCTTACAGTCCTCTGAGTAGAGCGAAGTAGTCGGATGTGGTCCAGTTTATTGTCCAAAGAGCGTACGTTCACCAGTACGATGGAGGGGATAGCTGGCTTGTGTGGGTTAGCCGCTAGCCTAGCTCGGATACCTCCGCGCTTACCCCTCTTCTGCTTCCTCTCACGCCGCTTGTAGCGCCTCCGCTGTGGGCGAGATGCAGTAGTGGGGGTCGGTGATGGTGTAGGCCTCCGGAGCAAACCGAGGTCCCGCAGCTCATCGGCGTGCGCGGAGTTTAACTCTAAAAATGTGGTTCTGCCGACATCGAGCAGAAACTCACGACTGTATGCTCGCTTAAAGACAGGTAGACGAGACGAATATGTACAAAAACATTGCGACTTACAAGACAAAAAACACGAAAACACCGTTCTGTCGGGAGAGAGAGAAGCCGCTGCGTCTGTTGTGCGCGCCGCCATATGTGTTAATTTCTTCACTTTCAAATGTTAAACCTTCAAGCTTTAATTTTGGTGGAAAACTGATGTTTAGTAGACAGCATGTTTAGAAAGTTTATCATTACAAATATTGTGAAAGGATGAAAACTTCTTTCCACAAAAATATTGGTAATTATGCAAAAATAAATTTAACTGGCATACACAGTAAATACATTGTGTTTGATAACGTTTGATTTGATAATTGCACTAAGGTATATCATGATTTTGATTTTATTTCGATTGATTGTGCAGCCCCTTTTCAGTTCCTGTGCTGCTAAAGAATATAAACAAAAATGGTCATTGTTAAAAATGTAAGGCATTTTCAAATTTTCAAGGAAATAATGCCCGTCCAGTATAATAATGTCATGTACAGTAAAAATATAGGAGTTATGCACCAGAATTGTGCACCAGTTTCTGAAATGGCCTTTCCTGTGTGTATCTTTTCCTCAGGCGCAGCCTTACATGCCCAACGGTGCACCTCATCCAGGTGTTGCCCCCGGCCAGATGGCCATGCATATGCCAAATGGCATTGCTCTGATGGAGACTCGTCGTCCTCCTCACGACTACCTGCCCATCGCCGTCCTCACCACTGTCTGCTGCTTCTGGCCCACAGGAATAATCGCCATCATCAAAGCCGTGCAGGTAACTGAGCCCAGACAGAGCTCTGATGCTCTGATGCCAGCAGGGCTGAGATATGAATCAGCTCATGGATATCATTTCTGTTTCATGCTGGCTGTTCACACAAGTGAACTACTAAAAACTAAACACATGTTCATAAAACCATTAGGTAAATGGTTGCATTTAAGTATGGAATATTATCTATGTTTACAAATGAGTTACACACAATTTGACTTTTTACATCAAACGATTTAATTTAATTTCATTTTTTGTTTTAATTTGATTTTTAAAAATAATAATTTAATTTCAATTTCAGACTGGGTATTTTATCTACTTCTTCTAAAAAATGTTTTGTCATATTTGTTTAGTGGTTGTTTGTAAATAATTTACACAGAATTTCATTCAGTTTGGTTGTTTTGACATCAAACAACTTAATTTAATGTACTAATTTAATTTCACACTTGCTTTGAACAGGCATTTTATTTAAGTACTTATTTATTTTTCTAGATATCTACTAAATAGGATTTTTATGTGATATGTGTTTAGTGGTTACGTTTCAAGGTGACAAACGATTCACACAATTTTGTTCAGTTATGGGTTTTTTAACATCAAACAGGTTAATAATTTGATTTAATTTCATTTAATGTCAGACTTGGCATGAACAGGTATTTTATCTGTTTTTTTAGATATATACTAAATAGGATTATTTGTCATTTGTTTAGTGGTTGCATTTCGTTGTCACATTGTCTATCTAAATTTACAAACAATTTACACAAAATTTGGTTCAATTAGATTTTCAAACACGTTAATTTTATTTAATAATTTTTATTTCAGACATGAAATTGAATTGAATTGAATTACATTTTTGTAGCATCAGTTTAATTTAATGATTTAATTAAATTTAGTTTCAGACTTAGTGTGAACAGGTATTTTATCGATTTATTCTAGGTATCTAGTAAATAGGATATTTTTTGTCTAGTGGCTGCATTTCAGTGTGACGTTGTATTATCTAAGTTAACAATGATTTACACCGAATTCTGTCCAATTAGGGTTTTTCTCAGCATCAGACAATTTATCAGAATTTAATATAATAATTTCAGATTTGGTGTGAACAGGTATTTGATCTATTTTCCTAGATATCTACTAAATACAATCTCTTGGTTCAGGTGCGTACCGCTGTGGCTCGAGGCGATATGGTTACAGCAGAGATCGCCTCGCGCGAGGCACGTAATTTCTCCTTCATCAGTCTGGCGGTGGGAATCGCCTCCATCGTGCTCTGCACCATACTCACCGTTGTGGTCATCATCGCCTCTCAGCACCACGATGACGACTGGGAGCCCTAGAGAGCCCAGCGTGGGACGCACCTCCCCATCTTGACCCCAGGCCATCATTCCAGTCGGTATTTTGCTTTTTCTGTCACACAGCACAGTTCTGACGCTCAAGCCACCACATCCTAATCTGCAGTCCAAAATACGCTTTTACAGCCATTTGCCCATGTATTAGTTACAAAATAGTTTGACGGTATGGTAAATCCAAACGTGGGGAACACAGCGCGTCTACCATGTTGTAAGCGGTGTATGCTCACACTCACATTAACCTACCTGAACACTTCCTGTTTCTCCTAAACAAAAGCCTGTGTTAGTAGAAATATAGCATACTAAAGACTTGAGTCAGGTCAGGTGTGTTATCATTTGCTCTTGAAATTTGCCAAAAATATACTTTTTAAAAGAAACACTCAAGTATTACAAGAACATAATTTTGGTATAATTGTGTTTTTTGATGTTCAAAACATTCCATCTATTATTTGTGCCAATTATCTGTTTGGAAAGATAATATATGTCTTTGCAGGATAAACTGACAAATTTAGTAACTGAAAGTGTGGATAAATTGTGTTTTCTATACGCTAATTATTGAAAAGTGTAACATAATGTATTAAGTCAAAAGACTAATAGATTATTGAAATAAGTTTCAATATAGTAGAACTGGAATTTCACCTAAAGGAACTTCTGTTGTGTGGTTCAGAAGAGTGTATCTCAGTATTGATTACTCAGTGGTTTCTTTTCTGAAGCCCAAAGCCAGAAGTCTTCTCTACGCAGTACACAAACACAGATACAAATGCTTGGTCAACACGTTGCTTGCATGCAGTTCTGTTGTACATATTTAAAGCTAGTGATGCTCCGAAAGCCAAATTAAAGTTGAAAACCGAAACCAAAAATGAAGTCTGGGTAATTAAATGAGGGTATTTGAACTCTGCATGTTATTCAGGGTGTTGTGTTCATACAGTAGATGATAAGCCAGGCATAATAAAGATCTTCAGCAATGAGCCTCCTCGCGATATTTTGGCTGAACAAATTTTACATTATGCTACTTTAGCATAATTTTTGGTTTACCTGTTTGTCTGTTGTTGTATCTTATACACAAAATAAACACTGACAACAGTCAACAGTCTTTTGAACATTTAGTTTAATTGCATGTTCAATTTTTGCACTACTATTGGTGCAATTGACCTTTCGCAGAGAGTTTGATTTGACAGGTTATCTGACCAATCGTAAAGAAGAATCCGCTATTTTGTCTGACAAACAAATCAGACAGGAGAGTAGATTAACGTTGGTGGACTTAAACTTGAAAAATGTGTTATTGACGTCTTTCCGCGATTGGAATAAAATACCTTCTGATGTTCACTCATGTTTATTTCGTGCTTTAAGTAAATATGAAAATACGATCGGTTCACATGCTGCTTGAACTGAGGCGCTACATCGATCTGTCATGACAAATTAAAGAGCCACAAAACTGTATTTGTTGTTTGAATTTCTTAAAAAATGACTAAATTTGAAAGCCGAGACTTTTTTTGCCCCAATGTCCAGCATTGTTAACTGCAAGATCACATTCTGTGTGATTGGCCCTTGTTGTGGTAGCTGACTATAAAAAACGTGACAGTTTAACCAACTTTAACTAGCTCAGCAGGATCCTCAACAAACTGTCACTCTGCCATGATAGTAAACTGACCCCGGAAGACAATTTATACTAATGTATAGCACCCCTTGTGGCAACACTGAGAATTGCAATGAGTATTTGCGTATCATTATGAATTGCTGACAAGTTTACATTGCAGCAATATGTGAAAATAGCTAAAAGCATTTGTGTTCATGTACTTGCGTAGTGTATGTCTTGGGCCTAAGTGTTCCCAAGTGTCTTGTTTGCAAACCGGTCTTGAATCGATCCAGTTCAGGGGTGTTGAAAGAATGTATTCTGGGGTGAAATTATTACTTCATTACTGACTATTGCAAAATGGCTCTTCATTGAAGGAAGACATGAGATTTGTGTGTTGTGAACTAGTGTATTATTTATTGTTTAAACACTAAATTATTCATTTGTGTATTAAATTGATATTTCTATATTTATTAAATATGTAATCATAGGTCTTACTGTTGTGCTGAAATATTTGGTTATCTTTCCTAGATAACAGTCAATCATCACAGATGATTGCTCAGCTGGCTCAGCACATATTTTGATGACGCATGTGATAATATGCACTTTTTTTGTTCAGTAAGCAAGTAGCTAGTTTTCTCACTTCTTTGTAGATGAGAGTGTAACTTGCTTCAAGTTCTGACCTCATTGAAACTCCTCACATGCTGCTGTCAGTTAGCTGTAGTTTGTTAGGTAAACGCATTTAGCACAATGGTTTGGTTGAATGAAAAGAATCAAACAATCCTAGAATGTTCCTACATATATATATATATATATATATATATATATATATATAGTACTGAAACATGGATGCAATGTTTTTGATTTTTATCTGATTTTATTTTAATATGTGAATTAATCTCTTACTGCTTTAAAAAAATGCATCCATTTGTGCCATCCGCTGACTGTATAATCTGTAAAACTCTTTGTTTTCAAACAAGAGTTCACCCAAAAATGAAAAGTCTGTCATTCACTCACCCTCATGCCAGTCCAAAAACCTTTATGACTTACTTTCTTCTGTGGAGCATAAAAGGAGAAATCGACCAAAATGTTGATTATTCCATAATCTGAGGCTGTTGAACTCCAAAAATGACCAAAAAACATTGTTTAAAAATGGTGTCAAATATATTATTTGGCTTTAACAAGATTTGTAATATAGTGCCCAAAATCTATTTTATTTTATATTTTATTTATTTTATTTTATTTTACCCCATTTGCTTTCATTGTAAAACACCAGCCTGAATCTGCTATATGTTGTGTTCCATGAAAGAAAGAAAGTAATAAAAGTTTTGAACAACATGGAAATAAAAGTAATGCCAGAATTTTCATGTTTGGATTGATTTAGTGGATGATCTTTTCATTTATGTATAAAGCTTTAGGATTTCTACATTTCAGGCTTGACAGTCTTGCCGAGAGTAAAATGAGCTTCATTGTTTCAGTGAAATACTAGAACGAGAACAGCCAATTTTGATAAACAAGTGTCCAAATGTGAAAGCCGGGAGAAAATCATCTTTTGCATCCATTTTGAGCACTCTTCTGCCATGTCACTCAATTTTAAGTATTTATTTTGCTTGTTTAATTTGAACTGCGTCATATCGTTCTTTTCCTGCTCTCTTTAATCGATTTCTAATATCTTTCTGATCTATTTTTGAACAAATGACTTTCAGCATATTGCAAGTGTTTCGCTGAACTGTTTGTTGAATGACTTCTGATGTATTGTTTATACCTGGTAAGAGGTGTGATTGCACATGGTCATGTTTATATGGGCTACGTCTAAAAATATGACCCTCATTTTCTAACTAAGAGAGCATAGTTTCAAAAGAAATCCTGTCTGTTAATAAGACAAGCTTGTCCGATACATTTTATTTTGGTGTTTTAAAGTTGTGCAAACACTGTACAGTTGATGTGAACCTAGCTCCTGTTTATAATTAGCCCAGCAATATGCTTTTTCACACAGTTGTGTTATAAAGCAAATGCTTTATTGTTATAAACATGGGCACTGAGATCTGATTGCCTATAGTTGCTGCACACGGTTTCTCTAAGCTTGTAAATGCGGTAGGTTTATTCAAAAAGCTCCCTTGTGTTTGTGTGCTTTTACAGGTTTATTCTGAGGTGAATCTCACAAAAACCTGTACAGAACATATTCCACCAAGTCAGTAGAAAGAAATATAAAGTTACTGTATATTTTCATAAATAAAATTAAGCTTATTTAAGGACCATTATTATTTCTTGCTTAACTTTGATTGCAATTAAACATTTTTCCCATAAAAAACAATATTTCTTATAGTAATGCAAGTCCAATGAGAATTTCTCAGAAATTGCTCTGTAGAATAATGTAAAAAAGGCTTAATTTTCTTTATTAAAAAAATAACTAATTTTCCTTTCCTTTGATTTTGGAGGTGAACTGCAACTCAGACATGTTTTTGTGAGATTTGCCCTCTTAATGAGACCAAGCATTGATTTGCTGTGTATGAATCCAGTGATTTGAATTAAAGAGGAATACCTGGTTGTGCAAGAATCGATTGTGTTGCGTTTTCTCTGCTTCTCTCTCGTGTTTGGCCTTTCTCTTTGTCTCAGAGGTGCTATTTATAGTTGCCCTGTTTTTTCCTCTCCATCTCTGAATCTTTTTCTCTTGTGTCACTGGAGCTAGTGTATCTCCACATCACATAACTGATAAACTGATAGGAGGGCGCCAGTGCCTCTTAAAATCCTCTCATTTACATATTGTATCTATTACGTGGTGTACAGTAATAGCCCAGGGGCTGCAGCTCTTCTCAATCTGTGAGGGCATCTGTTGCTCTGTGGATCAAATTCAATATGATGCTTGGCCATAACAGTGAGGGAGTGAAGATAGCTATCAGAAAGCATCAGCATGACCGTGCCTGGCTGCTCAGGACAGAAAATGCCAAATGCACTTTTTGCAGAAAGTTATGATTCATTTATTCAGGATTCATTTATTTCATGAGTGAGAGTGTCTAATATAAGATGGGTTACAGAGAAAAAGTGAGTAGTATGTTGGTCATGTGTCTTCATCCCATGTTACTTTAAACTATTTATTTATTTAGTGGTAAAATGAGGAAATAGTGATTATGTTCATCTTTTGGATTGTTCTGTGTTGTAAACAAATTTTATTACCATGATTTGTTTCTGTAATTTTAATTTTGAGTTTTTATTCTTAAAAATGATTTTCATTAGATAGTCTAATGGATATAGATTCTAAATTATAGTCATTGTATTACATTCTGAAAACAGCGTTATTGTTGATAATTAAAACTAGAACAATTAAAATAGTTTTCGTTAATTGCAATAAAGCTGAAATTAATTGCGAGTAAACCTAAAATATTAGATGAAAAACAAAAAGTTGAAAGTACTAAAATTACTAAAACTAATATTAAAGTTATGATATTAATATAATAATATAGTGCTGTTCATTATCCTTATTCTGAAATTTAATGTAAAGTTTAGGCTACCATAATTGTAATATCTAGTGCATTTTTATTTGTGATTTAATTTGTGTATTAAACGGAGGTCGATGGATGTATGTTTCACAAATTTAAACATATTGGAGGGAACTAATTATAATGTATAAATACTAATACTACTACTACAAATAAATACTGTAGTAGTGTATAAATAATACTAAAATAACACTGTTACTGTTATTGTATCTTTTGATTTTGGGGTGAAATATGACCCGGGCGTGTTCCTGACAGATTTAGTAATTTTCTGCCATAATGCAAAGTGGTGAGAGAGAAGAGAGATGAATGGAGTTAGAAGAAGGAAGCAGGCCAGACTGTGTCAGTAGGATCACAGATGGTCGTTTAGCCTCCCAAAGAGACCCATCGTTTCAGTAATCATTTAACACCGCAGGCCTGCCGTCTTCCTCCACATGGTTTTGTCTCTTCTGCTCTGACCCTCACGCCGAGTGTTATGTCGCCCATACTGTGCCCATGTACTCACCCACCAATCACCTCCACAGCTCCATCAAGGCTGATTAACAACCTGTGTTGGTCAGCTACATCTGGTGTACACGTCCCTCACGGCGCAGTGCTGTTTGGAGCCGCTCTGCGCTCGGTTGGTTAGGATTGCATACCCAAGTGCTATTTGTGCCAAGCTTTGAGCATTGCAGTGTAGATTCACTGACTCGCTGCTTGATTCATGTTGACACCCTTACTGTCATTTCCTATCTCTGCCACACCGGCTCTCTCTGCTCTCCCTGCACTGTCCTCCCCCACCAGACTTACGTAAGCTTTACACAGTGTCCTAACTAGACACGACAAGTTTCCAGTGACAAGTCATTTCTCTGTTCGCATGAAATATTTCATGTTTAAAAACTGCTTGTGCTCACAACAGATTAAGATAACAAATCAAAACTGCCCCTTACTTTAAAACATGCTCTTGGTCATTTTGTGAATAATTCATCAGCGCACATTCTTCCAAACAAAGCAAAAGTTTGTCTTTATAATTTTTCATCAACATGTAAATAACTTTCTCCGCCTCTTAAACAACTTTCCCATTTGGCTGACATTATCAGTCCCTCTAATTTTTAGCCCCGCCCCTCCAGCTACTGTATATAGAGACGCTTTTCACTATCCAATCAATTTCCTTCCAATAAAATGGTAACACTTTACAATAAGGTCATATTAGTTAACATTAGCTAATTCATGAAGGAACATTAAGAGAATAGTTCACCCAGGAAGTCATGGCCTAATGGTTAGAGAGTCGGACTCGTAACCCAAAGGTTTATGTACAGTGAATGTACAGCGCTCTCTCCACCCTCAATACCACGACTGAGGTGCTCTTGAGCAAGACACCGAACCCCCAACTGCTCCCCGGGCGCCGCAGCATAAATGGCTGCCCACTGCTCCGGGTGTGTGTTCACGGTGTGTGTGTGTTCACTGCTGTGTGTGTGCACTTTGGATGGGTTAAATGCAGAGCACAAATTCTGAGTATGGGTCACCATACTTGGTCGTATGTCACTTTCACTTTCACTTCAGGAAATGGGAATAGATTTGGAGAACTACATCACTTGCTCACCAATAGATCCTCTGCAGTGAATGGGTGCCGTCAGAATGAGACTCCAAACAGCTGATAAAAACATCACAATAGTCCACAAGTAATCCACACCACTCCAGTCCTTCAATTTTGTAAGAAACTATCCATCATTAAAACATTTTAAACTTCAAACCATTGCTTCCAGCTAAAATACAAGCCTCTATTCATAAAATAGTTTTCTCCAGTGAAAAAGTCGTCTCAACTGAATCGGGAGAGAAATATGCACAGATCAAAAAAACGTTTACAAAGCAAAAACAGTCCAAACTGTTCTAAACAAATATGTTGGTGGCTATGTAGGGCTGTGCGATATGACGATATATATCGGATGGACGAAATAAAAAGTCTATCGTTTCATATTATGTTCTAGCGTTTATTTCGTGGTGTCGCAAAATACATTGTTTACGGTACTTTTTCATCATTTGGATGACTGCGATCTTTACACGCCACCACGGGGCGTGAAGAGGAGACAGAAGCAGGTGGAGAACGACCAGAACTAAACGAGGGACTACATCTGTAGCATGGGCACGCGTTTTTAAGCACTGCAGTTTTAAAACACCCGATTTTAAGCTGTTGAAATGCAAACAACAGAGCTATGTGTGCACCGTCTCTGTTTCTGTGTGAGAGGACCGCGCTTTTTTTTTGCCGCTTTATTGGCTTTTACACACGATTACATAAACACACTTATGCGTCAGAATCCCCGTCTTTGCAAGTATCCTCATAAACACAGCGATTTAGGTCTTAAGAAAGAAAACATCTGCAAGAGAAAACGCATATGTAACAGTGTATTGGATCCGGACTTCGGTCTTAAAGGGGAAGCGGTCCAATATTCGTTCTGTCTGCCATTCCTATTAATCATAGCACATTGCTAGAAAATCTCTCACTGCTCTTGACTAAATCACTTTTGTAACTTTAATAAGAAGAAATAAAAAAAAATATAATAATGATATATTTATATATATATGTATAGAATCTATACATAATACACATGTTAATTATATCTATCATAGATAGATATAATTAACACAGTGAAGACTAATTAATTTACACAATGTATGTAGCTTTTCTTATTTATTGTAGTTTTTGTCCTATTGCTTGCAATTAGTTTCTTATTCTTATTTCATCACTGACTGTTTATTTATCTTCAGTGAGCTTGAGTTTTTTTTGTGTCTCTCTTTTTAGGCTTGTATTAGTTTGATATTGACATTGGTGACAAGGATTATGAAAATTCTATAGTATCAAAGATTTTAATATCATAAAAACCTTTTTAAAAGAAAAAAATTACTATATCATGATATATATCGTTATCGTGATATAAAATTAGTCATATCGTGATATAAGATTTTGGTCATATCGCCCACCCCTATGGCTATGTGATGCGAGGAAGTGTAGATTATGGACTTGTATTTTGGCAAGAAGTGACGGTTTAAAGTAAATGATGGATTTATTTCTTACAAATGAGCAGCTTTTCACTTTACAAGACATTAACTGATAGACTAGTCATGTGGATTACTTGTAGATTATTGTGATTTATCAGCTGTTTGGACTCGCAGAGGATCCATTGGTGAGCAAATTATGTAATGCTTAATTTCTGATGAAGAAACAAATTCATCTACCTCCTGGTTGGCCATTTTCAGCTTACTTTCATTTTTGGGTGAACTATTCCTTTAAGTAATAATTTACCAGTTTTGATTTGATGTATTACTAAATATTGAAATTAATTAATGATTTAGAAGTATTTTTCATTGTTAGTTCATGTTAAATATAATGTTAACAAATTAGACCTTGCATGCACCCATATAATTTTGGCAAATATAATAAGCAGTTTTTGGCTGTCTGCTATGTGGATGTTCTAATCGAGCTCAGATTTGCCTGCTGATGATTACATAGGAAAACTACATAAAGTGAAAAAGGGGAGAAGGAGGAATGAAGAAAGAACTGATGCTGGAAAGAAGTAAGAGGCTGCTTTTATATCCTGGTAATAATTAGAAGATTAGATGGGCTTATTCCTCCCAAACTTATGTTTAATAACTTTATAACTACAAATTGTTGTGAAGTGCTTCCAATAAAGTCAAGTCCTTTGACCATCCTAAATTTTGCTTGGTTGAATATCCTGTATCATCTGGAAATTTGCAAAAACATTTATTACCTGAGTGAGATTGTTAATCAGAATCTCATAAAGAGATCAAGTCATGTATCAAAAAAATACAATTATGTTGAACAAGATTTTGGATAAGTGCGACAGAAGTGCGACAAGAACTTAACACAGAAGAGAAAGGAATCAACTGTCATTTCATTCTTTCACACATGGTGAGCATATGGTATAAATAGAGAACCACAATAAGTCAGGAAACAAAAATATATATTTCAGTTCACAGATGAAATCATAACAGTTTCAAGAGCAGCAGGAACAGTCTGTGACTATATCATAACAGACATAGATAACATAGTCATGATAGTCTGTCTACCGCAGGACCTTCAGCTCCACATACTCACACAGACACAGACAGGAAGTGGAATGATTTTTCCCTGCACCTGAAGGCCGCTGGGGAGGAACAGGAAGCTTGTTTGATACCAGCAGTCTGACATAAAGTGCACTGTAGGTCATGAGGAGCTGCTGAGCAATCACCTGAAGAAAACAGTTGCACATTTTTCACTTGAATTGCTATAAGATTCAACCAAAGACAAAGGAAGCTTATTCTAAATATACTACTATTCAAAACTAAAGCAATAAAATTAATTCTCGTTTTGACCATTTTTGTCCCCTATGAGAATAATTAAGTTGCATTTAATTAATAAAAAATGTATTTTAATCAACTTCAGTAGTCAATGTGACTTTGAATTATTGCATAAATTGAAGATAGCAGTCCTGTTGACTAGTCTCCTATGATGCATAAATGGTTATGTAATCAGAATGGTTATGCAAATGATGGGACATCATTTCCATATAAATAAACAAATATATTATAGGAGGAGGTCTCCTAAACCTTCAGATGACCTGCCTGATTTGTCCCATTCATTTTCCTACAATGACAGTTATTGGTTTGGTGATGGGAAATATTTTTATGCAGCCTTAATGATCAAGGATTTCTTAATATATTAAAACATTTATGGTAAATTACTATAATCGTCTGTTGTTACCATGTGTTGTATTTGAACAATTTCAATTTTCTGCCTAATTTTAATCAGTTTTCATGTAAAATTCTCATTCAAACCACCATTGGTAGGAATATAGGGACGCTTATTTGTATATTATTTATATGAATAATTGATATTTTTTCACCTGATTTGAGAGAGTGGTGTCAGGCATCAAGCTGAAGTTTTTGGTGAGTTTCGAGTCTTCCCGTTGGCTAGTTGATGCGCTTCGCTCTCGTCCCTCCAGCAGCAGCGGCTGCTCTTCTTCTGGAAGCTCCTCGTCCTGTAATCCAGCCTCGGCATCCAGGGTCGTGACCTCGGTCACTAGAACTAGGTGGGACATTCTTTTCTTGAGTTTGTTCTGCAGGGTGAAATGACAACTTTGTGACGGGTCTTCTTTCTCTTGCAGTGTTATTTTAATATCATCGACATACTATTATAGTTTTATTCATATTTTTCAGTTATTTATTATAGTTAATTATAGTTAGTTTTAGTCATTTTGTTGTGGTTTTCTGTCGTTTTTATTAGTTATTTTTATTTTTAAAATATGTTTATTAATTTTATTTCAGTTTTAGTTATTTTAGTACAAGTAAAACTAAAATAATAATTAGAAATGATGCCTGTCAACTACCTGAAATAAAACACCTGACATTTTTTAAAAATATATATTTTACTTTATTTCAGTTAACATAACTTTTTTTTTTTTTTAGCTATCATTAACTATAATAACCCCGTTCTCTCATAATTGTTGTCTTCCTGTCTGAGACTAAACAACAGTAAACTGTTGAAGTACAACATTTGGATTTAATCAGTGCTCTACAGTTGTTTGATGTACCACTATTTTTGTAGCAAAAACATTTGTGTATTGATTATTTTTTGTGGAGCCCTGAAGCATCAACATAAGAACAAATCAATGAACAAAAGCAAGCCAACCTGTACTTGATCCCTGACAAAACTCATGTCCAGCGCTTCAGTCAGAGAAATCAGACATGGGGACAAGTCCCAGTAAACACAGAAGAGCTGCAGACAGAAGGAAAGATCAAGCAGAAGAGCAGTTAAACAAGTCTGTTCATGGCTCTACACATTATCAGCTCCATCAGAGAGAGTACAGAAGAAAATAACCAAGATAAGGATGTAGCTCAGGAAGGCATTCAGTTATCTGATCATTTACAATCTCTCTTATTCTCATACCACTACACCGTTAACCGTCAACTTTCTGACAGAGAAATTCTTGCTTGCTAATTCAGAAATCTTATTAAAGATGTGATATGCATGCAAATAAATTTGGTCAAAATAGACACATTCATGTAAAGCTCAATATTTCATATTTATTTTTCTCTATTTCACTCCCAAACAAAACAAACAGGAAGCTTTTTGAACAATAATGCAAGAAAATTAAGAGCGAAGGATCCTGGTATAGCTGATGCTTCATCATATGTGTACTTTAAAAGGATAGTGTACACACAGAAATTAAAATTCTGTCTTCATTTACACACCCTAATGTCGTTTCAAACCTGTTTGACTTTATTTATTATCTCTGGAACACAAAAGATGATATTTTGAATGCTCATAACCAAACAATTTTGGTACACAATGACTTCCATTGTGTGAACAAAAATATCACTGAGACATTCTGCAAAATAAAAAACATCAAACAGGTTTGGAACGGCATGAGGGTAAGAAATTATGACAGTCTTCATATTTGGGGGAACTATCCCTTTAAATTTATCATGCTGCTGCAGAGGATCATGGGAAATGTAGTTTTGTGAGTAAGACACAATATATACTGGTTAATTAGTAATATTTTCTGGCAAGCTTAATCACATAAAATGTGTACAAAGTACATCGCACAATCAACAGTGATGATCAATACCTGTTACCTTCTGCCATAAAACTTTAATTGACTCCTCACCCAATTCAAAAAGGCCTAACGAATGATGATCATGCTAACAGGAGTCGAGATACAGTATACAGTATACACGCATTATATTAAGCACAGGAGTAATTACCTGCAGTTTTCCTCTGCATCTCTGGACCCAGTCAGCCACTCCCAACAGCAGCTTGTGTCTGACCATGTGCTCATTAACCCCCACCAACCGCACGTCTGTGTTCATGTTGATCTGAAACAGATACACCTCTTAATCTCAGCTCCAATCAAATCTGCATTAAAAGGGAATACGGCTTTGTTTTTACAAGAAAGAGCGAGTGATGTGATCGGAGGTGATACTGTATGTCATGTGACAGCCCACCTCTTTGTTGCTGTAGTGAAAGATGAGGTTGATGGCGGCGGAGAGGATCACAGAAACCAGACTGACACACAGACAGAGCACCCAGAACTCCGCTGTGCTGCCATCGAGGTACATGTGAATGGTCGAGTACACAGCGCACCACAGCACCACATACAAAACCTGCAACAGAAATGCAACACGCTGTATTTCCTTGCAGTCACCTGATCCTCCAAATTCCTGCCTGCTTATTTCTTCTGTCTGCGGGTTGGATGTGTTTTTGTGCAAAATAGTGAAAGGTGGTCATAAGGTAAATGTCAGGCATGATTTCTGAATCCAAAATGTACTATTTTAGTTTTCTTGTACTGTTGATTAAAAAAATTAATCGCATGACAACATGACCAGGTAATATTTCATCCCAAAATGAAAATGTAAAAATTAGAAATTTATTTTTTTACATAAAGAAAATTAATCTTATTTCTATCACCATAAAGCCATTTTACTTTTTCAGTAATTGCAATTATTTTCATTGATGATTCTCATTAGATTCCTATTATTACAATATAGTAATTTTCACTGTATTACAACCTTTACTGTAAAAATCCATTCACACCAAGGGCAATAACTATAACACTAATTATAACTATGTAACTATAAAGTTGTAATAATCATTCTAATTCTGTGAGAATAGTGAAGTCTACACCACAACTTTAACGAAACAACGGCACTGGGGAACGATATTGTTGAAGGATTCAAAACGTCAGACAACAAAAACAGCAGTGCACAGTTCAAATAAACAGAAAACTATCAACCAGTGGTGTGGTCACTAATATAGTTAGCGTTATAGTTATCTTTATAGTTGTCATTCTTGGTGTGAAGTCCATTAACACATTTCTTATTTAAATTAGCCTAAATGAAAGGCATAAAAGCAAAACTACAATTATTTAAATACATGTGTATTGTCCAAAAAAAAGGCCACAATGTAATTTTAATATAAAGGAAGTGTTTTACCTGTATTTTGAATTTTGCACTGCATTGCGTTGTGTTTTACAGTTAATGGATAATGTCCTGACTGAAATGTCTGGGGTTTGTGTTTGTTTGTTTTCAGTGTACAATTGAATAAACATTTAAATGATTTACATTTTAATGATTTATTTAATTTTACTATTTACAATTTATTTAAGTGGAAATCTCAAAAACATTTAATTTCTTTAAGAGACTTGTCTAACACTTGTAGTTCGTTTGATTTTGAATTGAAATATGACCCATACATAACATGTTCTATGAGTTTCTCATAGTCCTATTGGCTTTGCTCAGTGCTGGAATGTGTGACCTGCAATCTTTTTACAGGCTGTTTCTTACGGGTGCCATGATGACATTAAAAATGTTTGAGTTGAAAAGCAGGTATCTTCTGACGGACGGGTGGTCCAGCGCTAAATGAAGTGGACCCTCAAAGTCTTCTGCTGGAATCTGAAATAGATTGAACATTAAAATACAACATGGAAGTAAGATGTTGGTTCATTTAGAAATCCGTAGAAATTATGCTGTAAATTCACTAGCCTGGAAGCCTTTGGTTTCCAGAAGAGTCCTGCTGTGTGAGAAGTCAAACGTGGGAGTGAACCATGTGGATGTGGACACAGACGCCACACACTGACCTGACAGAAAGACACCAGATGAGGTCAATTAAACAGTTTAAAACCGAAATCCCATCTTTAACAGGCCGGCGTCTCTTGTTGTCAGGGAGAATTTAAGCTGGATTAAGCCTATTAAGAATTAAAAATGAAAGTAATGCATTTGAAAGAAGTGGATTTACTGGATCACATATTTTTAATTCCTGTGGCCTTAAAAAAGATCTGCAGTATGAGAGTCATTACAAGCATTTAATTCAGCACCATTGTGTCCTTCAGGGCAATAAACCAGGGCGGTAAACATCACACTGCAGTCACATTACCACTCAGTGTTTGATGATTTCAGTTAGCTGGTTTGTTGTTAATACTGACGGAGAACAGGCAGAGAGAGAAACTGGGCAATATGTACCATTCCTCCATGTGGACGCTGTGCCTGGTTCTCCTGCCGTGACTGACTGTCCTGTGGGGGATTCAACATCACCTCTTTCCTCTCCATTACACTGCCGCTCCCTCTCCTCCATGGTGACGGACACTGTCAGAACCTGCTGGAAAACACATGCATATTACCAGACACTGCCACTGCAACTGCAGTTTGAGTTACATTTCAAAGAAAAATATGAACAAACTATTCAAAATGAGTGCTCAAGGCAAAACACCACAGGTGAAAATGGCAACTGTAACCGATATCACCATACTTTTTTAATCAGAGTAGATTAAGACAGTTGTTTTGTCTTAATCTACTCTGCACCCCACCACCATGCCCTGCCGGTGGAGGATGCCGCCGGTGCGTTGGTGATTTCTCGCGCCGGGGCAGGATGCTCGGGCGAGCGCCGGCCCGCTCTCGGCGGTCGATTGGCGGGGCCTGGCCCTACTGGCCTTGCTGGGCCCCGTTTGTGGGGTGGGGGGCCTTTGGGTCTCCGGGCCCAGGGCCTGGTCCGCCCTGGTGTGGTCGGCTGCCGGTGGAGCCTGCGGGCTTGCCGCCACGGCACCCTGGGGCGCCTACACTGTGGCTGTCGGAGGTCCCGCCTTCGGGCTCTCCTCTGCCCTTTTTTTTGGGTGGAGGCCGCGGTTGTCCCTGCGGTGGTTCTCCTGGGGGTCTCGTGCCCTGGGGGGCCTCCGGATGTTTGGGGCCCGGGTCTGTTCCGTGCCTGCTTCATGCCTTGCGGGATGGGGCTGTTGTTCCCCACACACACTATTAAACATTTACATGGAGGAACCTTATGAACACAAGCGCGCTCACACACACAGGTGTACACTCAAGCATTCACATTGGTGTAAAAACAGGTGCTCACAGACACACATTGTCTTGATCTGCTGTTGCTTCAAAACTTATTTTGTAATATTAGTTATGTGTGCTGCTCAATAACATTTAACATTTAGAATTTATTGTGATTTATACAGATGTTGGTTGTTGCTGCAGTCTCTTTGATGTTGTGTCTTCGGTTGTTTTCTCTTTTTGTCAGCAGGTATTGAAGCAAATTGTCTGTTTTTTTGTTTTTGTTTTTTCTCCCTCTCTCTCTCTATCCCCCATTCTCCTTTTTTCTCTCTCTCTCTTCCCCTTCTTTGTTGACTTTCCCCACAACCTTTTTTTTTTTTTTTTTTTTTTTTTTTTCCTATCTTCTTTCTTCTTTCTCTCTCTTGTTTTCTCTGTCCCCTGGTCTTGTCTGTCACAGTGTGGTTAAGTAAAAGGGTATATAAAATTTAATTAATTAATTAATATTAAAAAAATAAAAAAAATAAAAATAAATAAATAAATAAATATATTTAATTAAAAAAAAAAGAAAAAAAAGGCTGTGAATGATGATAGTATAGCCATGCATATGTACTGTCATGTGTTATCTGTGCTACTGACAGGCCAAAAAAAAAAAAAAAAAAAAAAAAAAAAAAAAAAAAAGACAGTTGTTTTGTATTACAAGTTTCTGGAATGTTTTGTTTAAATATGCAACTGAGGCATTATCTAATTGAAAATGCACTAATTTGAATACATTTCAAGAACATAAACCTCAAGCCACATTCAAAACTCTTGTTTCATTTTGTTGACGTACTTTTTTTTTACAGTGGGGGTTTTACACGGGGGATTTTGGATTTCTGTTTTCATTACTCCATAAATCAGAAAATATTGTCAACAACAACATACATTGGGCAAAATAGCTTCAAAAAATCATGAAAAAGGGTTTTGCCTATAGTGTCTTGCCATAAGGACAAATACAGTGGCAAAGCAGCCTGTATTCTGTTTCAATAAAAAAAAAAAACTAATTTTAGTTAAATTATCGCCACGGTTGATTAATTTGTTACTATGCTTTAGGTATACCATGGCTGCATAAGTTTCCTCATTTTAATTGTTAAATTGTGGCTACAGTTTCCCTAAATTGAGTAAACAAATGTCATTGGAACAAATTCTTAAAGTCACAGATCTTTTCTTCCATACTATAACGTAACAGATTATTGAAAATGTAAATATGTAGGGCGGGACTTATTCTGTGCATCAGTTGTTGATTGGATATTGATATGTGGGTGTCACTCAATAGTGGAGGCAGATGAAGGTGAGCTTGCAGAGGTGGGTTTAAATGGACTAAATGACTGGAGAAGTCCTGCATACGTCACCTGAAGAAGTCTACTATTTCATCAGAAGATCCAGTTATCGTATGCACTATAACATGGATTTAATAACTAGAAAGGGTGAATTTTCCTTTCATGCCAACTTTAATTTACGGCCACAATATATTGCCTCAACAAGCACCACAAACTAATGAGGTCTAGGTAAATACATAATGTATAATGTTCATAATATAATTCCATAATTCCAAAGAACATATATGTCATTCAAATGAGGTCTCTCACTCAGAAAGGAAACTCAGACGAAGGGTTCAAACTTCAAATAAGCCAAAAAAATAACAAAGAGCATGATGGCAAACCTGTCAGGGCCCAGCTTGTCTCAGTCGATGCTTTCGGCACAGTCCACAGCCTGTTTAAGAACAGGAAACACCAAACTTGCAGTCAACTTCTCTTTTTAGAGTTTCGTATACAAGAAAGAGAGGAAGATGTTAGGTTTCTCAACAGTAAAGAAACTGACAGCATTTCTTAACCATTTTTTTCAAAATTCTGTATGTTCTTCTGAGTTATTATAAGTGGCTGCAAGCAGTGTTTTTACATAATATGCATCAATATGCATTAACCTTTGCATATATTATAGAGAAAATGCTTCAGAGAGCTGTTAATGTTTCACCATTGTGACCCGGGGAACTCAAATCATGATGGTTTTACAGCAATTTCAACAAACCTGTAAGCACAGCAACTGACACGATAGCATTCACAGCTGACTCCACTGCAGCCTGCAAGCTGAAGAAAATGATAGACACATAGATATTATACAGCATGTCTATATATATATATTGCTTACCCTGAAAATGTTCCCTCCATCTCATTCTCACTCACCTTTGCTAGTTTTTAATACAGCAAACATGTTTAACTGCTGAAGAACAGAGTGAGAATGTGACCGCAAATCCATCTCTACATTTCTCTCATTGTGTCTGCCTCAGTTTCTTCTCAGTCATGCTTGCTGTTGCCACAACATTCGCTCCTTTTGCTTCTCCTACTGTTTTAACTGGCTTTTATTTATCTCTTTATATTTGCTTTCTCCTTTTTTCCCATCAGGCTCCTCTTGTGGTCTCGTAAGCACTCTCTTTCTCTTTCACTCCCTGTGAGTGTGTCTTCCTCCTTTATGTGAATGCAAAACTGATTTTAAACCCTCCCCCTCATGCTCTTCCTCTATCTCTTTATTTTGTGTAGTTTCTTTTTCTTTCAGCTTGTGACTCGGCTCAGTCTGAACACATGACTGCAGGAATGTACACACAATTTCACAGACCCATGGCAAAATATGTGTGTGCTTGTGTTTGAATGTGTGTGAGCTCAGGAAAGAGAAAGAGACAGGAGATAATAATGTTATGGTCTTTCTGCGTGTATTTATTGTTGCCAAAACTGGTGCTGGTCATTGAGTTTGTAGAAAATAAACACAAAACAGGTTTTGAGTCAAAAGTCCAATTGCACTGTTCTCTAGGAGTGGCTTAGTGTGTTGGTTTTATACACCTGGTAATAGTGTTACATTAGGATATTTTTGGTGAATTCTGTGCTCTTAACTAAAAGTTTCATTATATTTTTATAATGTTTGTTGGATTTTTTATTTATTTATTTTTTAGCTAAGGCTTTAAGGCCAGGGCAAAATATATGTAAAAATAAAAAGCAAGAAAATAAAATTGGCAGTACACTAATGCCATCAACAGGCTTTGTTAAAAAATGCATCTAAATTAAGCACAGTCACTCAGGTGCATAAGTAATAATTTGTAGTTAATATAAAAAGGTTATATAATAATATGCAGAAGTAACATTTACAAAGACAAACTATTTGTTGTTGTTGTATTTAGTTATTTAAAAAATATAAATTTGGTAGACTTGTATGGCAATGTTTGATAAGCGTTTATTGTAATGTGTTATGATCTATGATGATGATTAATAATAATATAATATGCAGCATGCTGGAGACAAATTTGTAAAAATATATTTTAATTCAATTAAAGCTCATTTCAATTCAATTACATTTTATCTTCAGCATTAAAATAGAAAGTAAGCGATCAAAATTGAAGATTTTGCAACACAGGACTGGTCAGAATGTTTTTGAGTAATGTGTTCGTTAAACTGTCTCAAGGTCTTCTGATGTCTTACACATATACTGTATTTATTAAAATAATATCTGTTATATCTGTCAAGATGTACTTTTCAACCAACATCTTGTGACCATTTATTCAGTAACAAAAATCATAATCTTACAGATAGCTTCCCAAAGGCTAAAAGAGGTTCAGTTTAAAATTATTAAAGACATTTATGTGTGTAACAAGTGCAACTTTTGTGAAACTGACAGAGTCGTCTTCCCTCAAGATTCATGTAGCTAATGGTGAACAGAATTAGTCTCTGCTGCTATAATCCAGAACACTTATACTACATACATAGGTTCAGCGCTCCATATGAACACATACAGTACTGATTTAATTAACTTTAATCAAGTAAAATACTCTGATACAGAGAACTCTTGGCACTATAGACACCTGGGCCGCTCACTCACTGACTCCACCTGCTGGGAAATAAAAGTGACCACAAGAACACTTGGCACATAGCATAGTTAACGAACCGAAACCGTTTTGCAGGTAAGACACGATGTAAATGTTGAAATATTTTGGTTGAGGTCGGTCTGATAGCACTGGACTTAATTTACACTCCCAAATGCCTCAGAAACGCATTTTTTGACAGTGTGTTTTTTTCTATTAGGAGATCAAATTAATGTGAACATTGTTACGTAAAAAATAGTATTACATATAATCTTGTTTAATGCATTATAGCCTATTATAAATATAATTACATTATATTTGGTGGTGGTGTTCGAGGAGAGACCCCCCCCCCCCCACACACATGATTGTAAAGCACACAATAACAAAATACACAATAAAAAGTGCTATATAAATGCATCATTCATTCATAATATAGGTTATTGTGTATAAATATACAAAAATTAAAATATTTGTAGTTTATTCATAAAATGTAACCAAAAATAAAAACCAACCGAGTCTACAAAGATCGTGCCATTACATTTAAAACAGTAATCATTTAAAAATAATTTAATAAATAAAATAAAAAAGCATATTTTCCCACTTCCGCCTTTTTTTTCTTATGTAAATGATGTGGCATGTGACTCTGCTGTCACGCGGCGGCAGTCATATGACTCTCTGGATGTGAGTCGTGTGTAGTTGACATGTAGAGACTTCAGGATTCACAAGGAAATAAATACCTTAATCAAGAAATTGTCGCTTCTTATTTCAAATAAGTTTTTTGCTTATTGCAGTCATATCTGCGCTGTTGTCGCTGTCTTTTGTTATTTCAATGGATTTTATCCGACAGTTTGGAGTTGTACTTGTAATTGCGGTGCTCTCCGGCGCGCGAGCAGACGAGCTTCAGGTAAATGACTTCTGTCACATGATATAATGTCCTGTTCTGTCCTCAATTTTTTTTTTGTTATTAGTGCTTTTAAATACATGCTGGTAATATGTTTGACTATAACATGTATATGCAGAATGAAGTGTGTAATTGAACTAAAGTTTTATGATGTATTTGAGGTATTTAGTGTTTTTTCACCAAAATAATACAGTGTTCAGTTTTGCACTGACATGTTGTGCTAGTTAACAGATCTCATAAAAAAATAATTATATTTACATTTTTATGTTCACATCTTGTGTTTTTATATCCCAGTGAATAATGTTGCGCATTCCAAACAATCGGTCACATGCACATTAACCTGTACCAGCTAAGATTATTTGTTGTGTCCGCATTCTTACAGAGATACTGCGAAAGAACCAGTAAAGTAGTCTATTTTAGAGGGTTTATTTAATTAATTTATTCATGCTTCTATATTATTTTTATTTGTTTATTCATATTGATCATCATATTACTGTTAAATGCTTTTTTGTCTTAGAATAATTTGCACTGATTAAACATGTTGACGCATAGTGTTGTCATGTGATTGTCATAACTTTTAAAGATCACTCTTAAGTCAACTCTTTATTCCTTCGTTGTACTGTTGTAATTCCCCACAGATTGACCCGCTGATATACGAGGAGCAGTTGCTATGGGTCGGCGGTGGAGCCGGTCAGGTCAGCACTTACAGGATCCCTCTGCTAACCTTCACGACGCGTGGAAGTCTGCTGGCCTTCTCTGAGGCCAGAAAAATGTCTTCCGGTGACATTGGCGCAAAGTTCATCGCACTGAGACGCTCCACAGACAAAGGTGGGCCATCCACTTTCACTAAAGTCATAAATGGCTATTTTAGATGAAACTGAATTGCGATCTTTTTCGTATATCTCTCAGGAGCCACCTGGTCTCCCACCTCATTCATAGTGGATGATGGTTCTCTAGCAGATGGGTTGAATCTAGGTTCGGTTGTTGTGGATGAAGAGACTGGTGCTGTGATAGTCATCTATGCTCTGTGTTTCCACCGTTACCACTGCAAGCCCTCCAGCACCATGATGGTGCAGAGTCTGGATGACGGGTTCACCTGGAGCACCCCACGAAACCTCTCCGTTGAGCTGGGGGTGAAGAGCTTTGCTCCAGGGCCTGGCTTCGGCATACAGGTGTGGTTAGGATTATCTCCTTTCTGTTCCTCCTTCAGGGGAAAACTAAAGCATGGTTTATGACTTCCTGTTGTTTGTGATGCTGTTATGACTTCTTGGGTTATATAAAACTACATTTTATTGTCTATGTGGTTAAGTGTTGATTTATAAAGGAGAACAAAAAAGCTGACATGGTACTTTTCCAGCTATTTCATGTGTTTTTAGTCCATCCTATGCCTGTGATTACAGAAACGGTATGCTCCCAATGTGGGCCGGCTGGTGGTGTGTGGCCACGGATCCATTGCTGGTGATGGGGTCTTCTGCATCCTGAGTGATGATCATGGTAAATCCTGGAGATATGGAGCTGCCCTGAAGAGCATCCCTTACAACCAGCCTAAACAAGACCTGGACTTCAACCCAGATGAGTGTCAGGTAATATTAAACCACTCAATACACAGTGTGTATCTATACTGAAGTGTTACTACAGCAGTCAACATTTGAAGTGGATCATAAAAGTTCACCAAAGCAGTCCTAAGATAAGAGCGCATTTTGGTTTTAGGACAACTTTGATGAAAGGTTTTGATCCACTTCAAATGTTGACTAGTGTATATAATAATTAGTGGGTTTAATTGAATGCAGCCGTTGCAATGCTTTGTTTCTTTGAGTCATTTCTTGCATGTTAAGAAATACAGTATGTCAGACTTTCTGCTTCTGAGTAGGGGTGTGCGATATTGAAAAAAATTATATCTCGATATTTTGGGGGATTTTTTCGATAACGATAATCAGACGATATTTTGCCGAGTGTGTTATTGTTCTACCATAACACACATAACACACGGTAGATATCTGACTACCGTGGACAGCTACAGTTTTTGATATTCTTCATATTCTGTGTGGTCAGTTCACATCAGTGATAGAAATTAATCTTTTCATATCAGTTTAAATTGATTTTTACCTTTTATGGGCAATTTTACCTTTAATAAAGCCATTTTTTTTTAAAAGTGTGCATCTTTTGAGTCAAATTGTTATATTTAATCAGTCAACTAGAATAATAAGACATTTAGGCTGTTACCAAACAAATGAAACCAGTATCAACAAAATTAATCTTTGCAGAAGTTGCATCTGAAGTGGCCTTTAGATGTATTTACACACTGTTTAATGCAGCTCAGAGAGACATGGAGTGCTTTAACCTGCAAATGCATAATGTTTTGATATTTTAAACATAAAACATTGAATACTGATATTTGAAATTATTTTAAAATGAAAAGATACTTTGAATGTGAAATTAAAACTGGCCGCAGGTGGCAGCAAGTCACTGTTAATAAGTGAGTCATCTCAGCGAATCATTTAAAACATATCGTCATGATGCTCAGAGACGCAAAACTGTGCTGTCGCTGTTTGGAATTATTTGATTGTTGGCGAAATGGAGCAAAAACAGGCAATATGGTGTCTAAAATGTAAGTCTCTTAATATTAACTTATCATTTTATTGAACTTGTATAAAATCAATATCACATTTGTAATCCTGCTTATTTTTGAAGAAAAAATCGGCACTCTTCGTGTGATATTAACTGCATGAAATTATATATATATACAGTGTATATATATATATATATATATATATACTTACATTTTCTGCCCCATATCTTGAATTTTGTGATCATTCTTAGTGCATTTTATTAGACTGAATCATGCAGTGAAAGAACACACTCTAAATGCGCACATGCTCAAATCTAGACTTCATCACGTAATGTAAGCGTGCACTCCGTAGGTGTTTGGTTTTTGCAAAATACTCGATGATGTCAAATTACATATCGTTAAAACAACAATTATGATATTATCGCAGACGATATATATCGCACACCCCTACATCTGAGTGGCTCTTTTTGAGCCTTTGAAGCCCTGTAAGTCAGTCATTCTTTAGCTTTTTGACTCCAAGGCACCCAATTTTCTTATAAAAAGATAACTTTTCCGGTTATTCGTGATTTACTGGGTAAGGATTTAAAAAAAAAATTGTACTTAAATTCTACGCCATAAAGTATTTTAGAGCTTGCTATAACTAGAAAAATGTGTATTCATTATAAAAGTCCCCATGGAGTTTTATGATTCCTTATATTTATTCCAGGTTTTTTAAGACAGTTGTTGAGGAAGGTGAATTGATTTAAAAACAAAAACAAAGAAACAAACAAAAAAAAAACACAGATTTTTAAGTAGCCTTATTTTAAGTGATAAAATGATAATTTTAAGTGATAAAATGATATAAAATGTCTTATTTTAAGTCATTTTGAGGCCTCCTTGGTTGTTTGTTGAGGCCCCCTAGTGGGCCCCGGCCTGCTGGTTGAGAACTTTGTTCACATTGTTCACTTGCTGTAGGACAGGCACAGACTGTACAAGCATTCAATCACAGAAATGTAGTCATAGATAAAAAAACAAAAAACAGATGCACTTTCATTACTAGCTATTTGTGATTCATTGTAAATGTAAATTTGCAAATTCCAAATTTCATTTAATTAGTAATATGCTAGTCATAGAAGTTGCAAAGAAAGTACTGGTCAAATAATGATATAATAAATATGTGTATGTAATTCATAATTAATTCATAATTATTATTAATTCATAATTCTAATTAATAAATAATTCACCGTAAAAAAAAAACTGTTTTGACAATTCTTCTGGTATTACTGGATGGCATATTTTACAACTTATATATTTCATCAGGTGATATTATGTTATCTGAATTACCAAAATCTGCTTTATAATAGAGGTGGTAAAATAAAAATACAAAAAGCACATGATGCATAAGAGTTCATCATAATTAGTCTGACCATAAACATGGCCAATACTCAAATGTAGATGGTGCACAGGGTCAAGACAAGCACCATCAGGGTAACACATGACACTAAAATAATGCAATATACACTCAATAAATAACACAAAATGTAACACAAAACACCCTAATGTACAATAATGGTAACAAAAATAAGAAGCAAAATATGTTATAATATATAAAATATCACGTGAAGTGTCACACTGGGACTTCTGGGTCTTTTTGCTGTTTTTCATTGTAAATTATTTTTTTTTTATGTCCAAAAACCATAAATTAAAATTATTTTTACAGTAAAATTACATGTAATGCGATGTTAAACCATCACTGTAAATGGTAAGGTAACTTGCATTTAACCAATTGACGGTTTTTTTCTTTACTGTATTCTACTCTTATTATTATTTATTTTTTTCAATAAAACGTACAATCATGTTTTTACATTGTAGGCTTAATATTAAACAACTTCCTATTTCCTATTTGACTTGACATACTCTCTCACATCCTTAACAGCCAGTGGAACTAGAGGACGGAAGTATAGTCATCAATGTGCGCAACCAGAACAACTACCACTGTCGCTGTCGAATAATAGTGCGGAGTTTGGACGGAGGCGAGACCCTGCCCGTGGAGGAGCTGGTGTTTGACAAAACACTGATCGACCCCGCCATCGCAGCCGGAGCCCTGCAGAAACAAGGAGTGATGTACTTCACCAACCCCTCCAGCTCTCAGCACAGTGAGGAAGAGCAACTCACAAAGTATTACTCAGAAATATCAAAGTTAAAGCTTCGTGGAAGATTAATTGTTATTTGCTTGCACAGGGGTCAATCTAACTCTTCGCTGGTCCTTCACTAATGGGATGTCATGGGAAAAGGAGGCAGTCCAGATCTGGGCGGGGCCAAGCGGTTATTCGTCTATGACATCACTCAAGGGAGATTCTCCTGAGGACAGCAAATACATTTATGTCATTTATGAAAAGGGCCATAAAGATTACTGTGAGACAGTCTCTTTTGTCAAAATCCATCTATACGGAGGGAAATAACATACAGGTGGAGGAGCCAAGAAAAACAGTAGCCCCTCACTGCAGAACAAAGATCCAGGGGGCGGGGTTGGATCCACATCTAGGGGGTGGAGATGGTAGGTTTAGGGTTGGAGATGGGTGTGTTTAGCGATCAGTGGGTGGAGATGGGTAGGTTTAGGTATATGTAAGGTGGGAGGAGTTGGATTTAGATCCAACCACGCCCCCTGGATCTTGTGTTCTGCAGGACCATCTCAAGAAAAAGGGATATTTAGGAATTTTTTTTTTTTTTTATTTTTCAAAGTCATTTGTATGTTTCTTTACATTAAATCTGGTCTACAATATGAACTGTTTTATATGAATTTCACTCCAGAAAGAATCAAGACAATCTCCTTCAGTGTGAGACTGATCTACAGTATACAGCAATATAATACAAAAACAACCATGATTTTACCCACTGGTTTTTTTTACCTGTCAGTGCACAAAACTTTCTGTATGTCTTGAAGTTCTCATAATTACTTATGTTGGTCGCACATGTGTTTTTGGGACTATTTGATGTTTTTTAAATCGCTCAGGTGCTGTTTGTCTTGCTTATCCTTTTATTTCTTCTTTTATTTTTGTGTTGTTTACAATAATGTAAATGAAGTGACTCTTCATGAAGCTACAACATTCTTAAAATGGTTGTTTCCTACTGTATAACAGTTATTGATTCTTGAATGTTTTGAATACAGAAATGTGATTTAATTTGAATTATCTTGAGGTGTTTCTCCAATCCCTGGTGTTGCTTAAGTTTAATGAAGGCCTCTAAAATGACTGACATAAACTGGAAGACGCAAGGGTTTGAGACACATTGGCACTCGAAGCAATCAGTGTTTGTTCTCCAAATTATACAACTGTGAAGTCAGAAAACCTCATGTTATATTGAACTATGTCATTCGTGTGCTTCAGGTTATATGGTTTTATTTACCCAGTGTGGCCTTTTTGTGGCCATAGATGTTGAACATTTAGAGATCAGACAATTATTTTGGTAACATCTTACTGTAAGTGAATTTTAAATAGTACATGCAAGTTTGTGTTAAAAGTCACCCAAAAGGCTTTCACTTAATTAAATTTCAGACTAACACGTTTGACTTTTCACTTGATTTGCCGGATTACACAGGGACACGTTTTATTGTTCAATAAATTTTTCTATTTTGATACAGCAACTCCTTGTTTCTTTTAGTTCCGACCATATCCAAGACAAATAAGAATACAGCTTTACCTGACATTATATTTTAGTAGGGCAGCATTTCTACTAATTAATCAGAGATGACCACTAGAAGGTTCTTAACACATATGCACCATATTTAATTAGATGGTACATCACTCCGTCCACCTGTCCTCACACAATAACTTATAGAGACAAAAACATCTCACACTTAAGAAAAACAGAAAAATACACAAGCGCAGGACTGTTCACAAGTGTGAAAAATTAGAAAAATGTCTCTTCTGCTCACCAAGGCTGCAGTTATTTGAATAAACATATTGTGAAATATTATTAAAATTTACGATAACTGTTTTCTTTCTGAATATGATTTAACTTGTAATTTATTCCTGTAATGCAAAGCATCATTACTCCAGTCTTCAGTGTCACATGATCCTCCAGAAATAATTCTAATATGCTGATATGCTGCTCAAGAAACATTTATTATGAATAAATGAATGAATGAATGAATAAGTTGTGCTGCTTAACATTTTTGTGGAAATCAAAATATATTGTTCTTGCACGGGGTCAATCTGGTCCGTCACTGATGGGAAGTCAGATAAGATTAAAGAACACATTTTTTTTGTACGTAACATTACAAAATTGTACTGCTACTTTTGGTAAATAAATAAATACCTAAGTATTAATTTCTTTAAAAAAAAGGAAGAGGTTAAGAAAGAATCTCTTTCATAAGGTCCCTACTGTCAGCACTGTCAGTTATTTATGAAAACATTTGTAAAAAAAAATATGTAACGTCAACTCAGCCTTAATCCTGAAGGACAAGATTTGTTTGTTTTGTGATTGTCACATTTTCTATCACAGCCATGATATATCAACTGTCACACAAATATATATATATATATATATATATAAAATGAGATAAATTTAGCTACTCATTTACAGTTTTTCTCGATTGCTAACACACTATAACTGATTCATTCGTCCCAATTTTCCAAAACAAAGACACGTTTCTCAAAACTTTTAACACATTTCACCTGTTTGCACACACGTTCTAATTTGCTCAGTGTTTTCTGCAAAACTCTACACAAAAACGGCATCATTTGCACAGGTTTAACCATGTTCTTATTCAGAAAACACAATATAATTAAATCCATGTGTGAACATATAGCAAAACTGATGACACACAGGTCAGAATCTCAGGATGATATGAACAGGAGCACAAGTGATTATGTGTTTTGGATCCTGGAAGTGGGAGACAAAGAGGAATTGGGGGGAAATAGAATTGAAGGGGATGAGGTCAAAGGTCATTTGTTCCTGATGAAATACAAAGCACTATAGTTGACCGTGTTCTTCTGCATGGACTGACCATGAGGGAAGTTGGCCTACAGGCTCATCTACAAGGTTTCAATACTACTTACACATACAATATAATTACAGTACTTAGCAGTACTTCAGATGAGAGAACTTTCATTATTCTATGTACAGTAAATACTGTAGCACATGTACACCCTCAAACTCATTACTGTTGAATTGATTTGTAGCCAAGTAGTCCTTACTTTATTTTTGCAGAACTGAGAGACGACTGTCTAGGGGAGGCAGAGAAGTCTTTTGTCAGAAGACTAAGAAACTGCTATAACAAATAAGGATACTACCAATACATGCAATTTGGCAGAGGATGCTGAACGAATGAATTTATTTATTTACAGTAACTTTACTGTATATTCAGTTGTTTGGTCTTTGAACTTTTCTCTTGTAGTGCTTTTCATCTACTGTAAGATCTCTTTACAGTCGTGTAATGAAAGTAAACTTTTCTTAAAGTTTATTGCTGAATTTTACTGTATCTGCACCCCTCTATTTATGTTGTATACTGTAACAGTCATTGACTAGCAAAATGATCCCTGTTTCCCAAAAGGATGTTTTTGTAACTGTGTTTTGAATTGATCTCACTAGTGTTCTCTAGACCGGAAAGTAGTCTGAGTATTTGACAGGTTTGTGTGTCATCTGAGGCCAAAGTTTGAGTCTGACAAAAGAGAACATGTTTTTGACTAAACTATTTGATTTTGTCCTGGAAGTTTGAAGATTGCAGAAGTTGGTGTGTAGTTTTGAGATTGTGTTTATTTATAGTTGAGAGAAAATGGTGAATTGTTTCATGAATTGTGTGTTAGCAATCGAGAAAAACTGTAAACAGGTCGTTTAGTACCTAAAAATTAGTCCATATTTACCATATTTGACTTAGTTTTATCTAATCGTGTTCAAGTAGGTTAGTCAAGTGAAGTCTAAAAGTGCAGCTGATTGATTTGCATGTCAATGTGTGCCTTTGCGCTTAACTCGTTACTGTAAACTAAATCGGTCTGTTAAACCAGTTCTCGTCTTTTGTCATTTGTCAGCTGACTCTGTTGAGCACTTGTGTGGACTTTAAATAGCCTTCAGGAAAATCACAGTAGTTTGCACATGACTTGACAAAACTTTCATCATGAATCAGACTCTTTTGCAGATTTTGCTTCTTACGGTGTTGAGTGCGTTTGCGCGAAATGAAACGGCAGGCTCATATGATTTGTTTTATCATATCTATGAAGATTAGAAATATCAAATTACGAACAAATATTCAGAGAATGAATCCACAATACAGCACATTAATTTTGCAGGTAGGTACTGTACTTGGCAAGGTGAGGTGGATGGTTGGTTGTCACAAGACAAGAGGAAGTTTATGGGCTATAAATCAGTAACTATACATGTTTGTGTCAAAAGTCCATGGACACAAGTGTGTTTTCTCTAGCAGTTATTTTGTGTTGCTATTGTGTTGTGTATAACACTGCTCAAAACTGTCTTAAATGAGGATCATGTATGTGAATTCTGATGTTCATCAATCTGAATATTTTCCTGAGCAAAAATTGTGGAAATGTTCAAAACGTATCTGTAGTCAAGACTCATTGGTATGTGCCTACACAGAACTTGTATTTCAAGAGTAAACACAACTAGCCTCATCTCAGCTTGTTTATTTATTTAGCTATTTATTACATAGTTTTGACCTGTATAATTTTATTCCTTTACTTTTCTACATGTAGATTAATCCAGCTATCATTGATGAGCAGCTGCTCTGGGTCGGTGGTGAAATTGGAGAAGTTCACACCTACAGAATTCCCCTGCTCACCTTCACTACTCAGGGAAGTCTGCTGGCTTTTGCAGAGGCCCGGAAACTGTCCTTCAAGGACATTGGAGCCAAGTTCATCGCTTTAAGACGCTCCACAGACAGAGGTGTGTCAGATTGAGTCGTCCTAGCTCACCTGGTGAAAGACACGATTCTGTTTTCATTCCCATTTTCTTCTCCAACCTACGGTGGCCAAGAGAGCTCAACACGCTGCAAATAGAAAAAACACCTGCAAATTAAGAAAACAACTTCATCAGTTTGACAGCAGGTGCTGCAAATGCTCACAACACAACCAAATAAAGAAACGCACTGCAAATAAAATTCTATGGCTGCGTCCGAAAGCTCTAAAATGCTGCCTTCGGAGACAGCATTCCAAGGCAGGAAGGCATCAAGGCATCAAGGCACGTCCGAATCCAAATTCTGCTTCACTTCCGGTCTCCGGAGGTACCTTCTTCTGATCAAATTTTGAAGGCAGCATAGATGTATCCTTCGCTACCTTTGATATCCCACAATCCTGTGCGTTCCATTCCGTGACGGTTGAGTTGAGCTAAAAAAAATAAAGATGGTGCCTGAAAGTTGCGTTTGGTGGTCAGTTTGTCTGTAAATGTATATTTCTGACTAACTTTTTGCACTTTTGATGTTATTTCTAGCGAGGAATCAGTATTATAGTAATTAAATATTCGTTTAATTATCACCAACACTCGTTCTATTTTGTTATAGATCATGAAACCGTTACGCTGCCACAGAAGCCTGTCTGAAATCAGTTTCATGAGGTGCCTTCATGCAAAAATAAGGCAGTGAGGCAGCAAGTCAGCTGCCTAGGCTTTTGGACACAGCCTATATTTGGTTGTGATCATTTGCCGCACCTGCAGTCAAACTGATGAAGATGTTTTCTTGATTTGCTGGTGCTTTTTCTATTTGCATGTGTTTTCTGAAGTTGCAGCGCGTTGAGCTCTCTCAGCCACCGTACCAAGCATCTCTTTCTTTTGACACATTCTCAGGAGCCACCTGGTCTCCCACCTCATTCATAGTGGATGATGGTTCTCTAGCAGATGGGTTGAATCTAGGTTCGGTTGTTGTGGATGAAGAGACTGGTGCTGTGATAGTCATCTATGCTCTGTGTTTCCACCGTTACCACTGCAAGCCCTCCAGCACCATGATGGTGCAGAGTCTGGATGACAGGTTCACCTGGAGCACCCCACGAAACCTTAACCCTCAACTGGGGCTCATGAGTTTTGTTCCCGGACCTGGCTTCGGTATACAGGTATTCCACTTAGATGCCTAATTTCATATCATTTACACCTCACTTACAACTCCCATAGACTCACATAGCCATGTAAGTGGCTACAATAAGTGGCCAATTTTCATGCAGAATATGGTTATGAAATTTATGAAATTTATTATTGTTCTGTGAAATATCATGGGTGAAATCCAGTCATTTCAATAGGAATTTGCATGCTATTGAATTAAATGTAAGTGCAAAAAAATTATCTATGCAGGTTTCGCATAAGGTTCAAGATGGTCATTGAAATTCACCACGATGGCCTACAGAAAGCTACTCCATTTGAAGTGCAAGCTGTGTTTTGTGCACCTCTACACTAGTAATAATGGACATTGTACATTTTTTTCCCTGCGATATTGCACCAAAACTTTGCTATGTGACTTTCGTGCCTTTAGACACATATGCTCCTTCTGAGCTTGGGTTGTGATGTACAGTATAATGGTACAAAAAATTACAACAGTACCAAATATTTTAGACGGTATGATACTAATGCATTAAAAAAAAGTGTAAACAAAAATGTATTAATATTTAAACATTTTTTTATTTAATAAAAAATTAAATTAATATTTAAATTAATGTAATATATAAACAAATTGTTTAAAACATATTTATTTAAATATATGTGTTTTTGCTAAGTATAACATTACTTCAGTCAATACCAGCAAAAATAGCAAATGCTAACACACAATTCATGAAACAATTCACCATATTCTCACAACTATAAACACAATCTCAAATCTACACACCAACTTGTGCAATCTCCAAACTTCCAGGTCAAAATCAAATAATTTAGTCAAAAACATGTTCTCTTTTGTCAGACTCAAATTTTGGCCTCAGATGACACACAAACCTGTCAAATACTAATAATATTTTCCTGCCTAGAGAACACTAGTGAGATCAATTCAAAACACTGTTACAAAAACATCCTTTTGGGAAACAGGGATCCTTTTGCTAGTCGATGTCTGTTACAGTATACAACATAAATAGAGGGGTGCAGACAGAGCCGATCCTCCCTATACGCAGAATACGCAAGCTGCGTAGGGCCACCGAAACACCAGGGGGCCCCCTTGCTCTCAAAGATGTTTTCATTTTAGTTTTGTTTTCGAGTTTGGCAAGCGGTTATGAAAACATGAATGATCATTTATTTTACAGTTTTTTACGATTGCTTAGTCACGATTTTAAAAACAAAGCTCATTTTGTCAAAACACTACACACAGTTCACACATCTACACACACAAGTAGCAGAACATCTCAGATCTTTTGCAAAATGAAACACTTCATTCAAAACTTTACAATAATTTAACAAAACCCAGTTTCAGTACCGTATGATACACACATGGTTCATACAGTCAGATTCTGTTTGAACCACTTACATACTGCTGTGCTCAATCTTAAACACTTGTTACATTTCTACCTTTCTAATGATACAGTCTGGTTTTTTTGGGGGGGGGTTTTCACTGATGAAAATATTTATTTCTCACCACATTGTAAAATCCTTCTGTACATCATTGCAATTAGACTGAAAATCAGAACATATTCTAAATACAATATAGTACATAAACTTTAAGTATAGTACATAAACTAAAGAAGAAAAAAACACCTTAGCATCATCTCTTCATGTAGCTGGATATGGCCACTTCGTCCACATCACAGTCAATGTCCTCCTTGCAAAAGAGCAAGGGAAGAATCTTCTCAAATGGCGACTTCATCCTTGCCCAGACTCTGCATCTATTAGGTCACAGGCCTCCTCCATAGCTTGAATGATGGGAATAACATAGGGTCGGAGATCATAAACCTTCCACTGCCATGTGGTAGGGAAAAAGGAAAGGAAGGGAGAGTGTTGTGTGAGGTACTGGAATAATTGAACCAGTTTCTGGTTGCATTAGTCTAATACCTGGTCTGTCCAATACTTAGTCTGTCTAAAAATGTGAGTATGCGGTCGGTGTTGTAAGGAGCTATTTTGGCATGCCCCCATGGAGGACCCCATTCTGCGTGATTGCAGCATATATTGTGATGTTACCACCACGTTGACCCGGGACATTCAAAATAGCTCTGTGGCAAAATATATTTCTCCGTATTCCTCTTCCTCTTCCTGCACCACTGCCTTTCATTTTTGTTGAAGACAAAAATTCACCTGTTGCCTTTTTTATAGTGCTTACACCTTGATTGTTGAGTTTAGAGTTAAGCACCTAAGTGTCTGCACACCTGATGGCCGTGTTTGATCAATTGGTTCATATGTGTAGTATTTTGGAAAGCAGTGCCTTAAAATGGCAAAGAAGTGACAACATGTTAGATTTCTGTGTCTAATGTTGAGAAGTGTGTTTAGTGTCTTGCAAAACAATGTGTGTAGTGTTTTGCAAAAAGCCTGAGGCTGAGAATATGCTTGTAGTTGTGCTGATTTGGGCTGCATTTTCTACTATCTGTAGCTTGTTACAGATAGTAACAAGCCACAGGGTTGTGTCCTGAGTCCCCTGCTCTACACTCTCTACACACATGACTGTGTGTCCT
Organism: Schizothorax lantsangensis; assembly: GCA_027422415.1. NCBI lineage: Eukaryota > Metazoa > Chordata > Actinopteri > Cypriniformes > Cyprinidae > Schizothorax > Schizothorax lantsangensis. Next base: position 28,536,935 of record CM049844.1, read on the forward strand.
CTCACAGCTCCACATCTATTATCAAATTTGCTGATGATACTGTGGTTCTGGGCCTCATTTCCAACAAAGATGAGACCGCATACTTGGATGAGGTGGAGAGACTTACATCATGGTGCCAGGACAACTGTCTCTGAGCTGTCAAAATCACCAAGGACTCAAATCACCCCGGTAACTGTCTTTTCACTTTGCTGCCATCTGGTAAGCGCTTCCGCTGCCTGATGGCAAAAACTGAGAAACTTAGGAGGAGTTTCTTCCCCCAGGCCATCAGACTCCTTAACTCAAACCCAGCCTCTTAACATCATCATGACTTACTTTATAATCACTAACAATCAGTAAGATATTCATTATTCTCTACCTCATACTGACAGTGTCATTTGCACACAACACTTTCTGTGTCTTGGTATCTTATTATCTTATTTTTGTATTTATTTTTTTGTGATTGCTGCTACATGTCAACCATGTACCTGTTTGCAACCTGTTTGCACTTAATATTTAATACAGCATCCTCTCTCTTTATATTTTATATTTTGTTCTTTATATCTTATTTTTTACATTTTATTTTATGTATACTTCCCTTGTGTTGTATTTTTCATGCTTATGGAGCGGACTTAATACTGCTGGTTTACTCTCTGTATTCGTGTAGGTACAAATAAAAGCATACTTGTTTATTGAAGATGACAACCACCTCATGCACATTCTAGAGGTTTTATACTTTCAGAAACATATTTTATGTTTCTTATTGGAAGAATTGTTCTTTATCAAAAGACAAGTTGCTGTCTTAACACCCAGATTTTTAGAGGAAGTAACAGGACATTCATCTCTGTCTTTTATTAGGAGAAAATTATGTCATCCAATCTTTTACATTTTTACTCTGTTACTTAGATAATTTAGAAGTTTCCCTTGTTGAGATATTGTGTTGTATTCTACAATATTGGGGCAACATGTACAACCCCACAGAAAATGTTGGGACAGTGGAAAACGCAAATAAAAAAAGAAAGTAGTGATTTCTAAATTTATGGTATTTCAGCGACAATATGAACACAAAATACATGTTTTGTCTGACTCATTTGTAAATATACATCCTTTCCTGTTTCACTGCAACACATTCCAAAAAAGTTGGGACAGGTTGCAGGGGCGGCGCCAGAGAATGAACGCACACTCTGACGGGGAGCTGCAATTATAGTAAATATGACCAAAACGTGTTATTATTATTATTTTTATATGAATAATAAAATCACTATATGACAAATGTTTATGAGGAATGTGGGAATATCGCGCTTAAACTTGAACGGGGGCGCGCACAATTATTTTTATTTATTTTTTTTTGCGGAAAGAGACTCCCGTCATTTTTGGATGTGCTTTCTTGAACTTGTGGAGCGCGTCACAACAATATCACAGACATGAATATGCAGGATCTTCTCAACAGTATAGGTGCACCTAAAGGCAGCAGTGCATTGAGAAAGCACTAGTTTATTAATAAATAATTAAAAATAGCATTCATAATCCAGTCTGCGGCAAGAGGTCGGAATAATGAATGCTAAATAATGCATAAATAATAACTAGTTATTATACTATCTTTTCTGCATCAGAAGTCGGGGCACAGGCTACAACTTGGCACAAGGAAACATTTTTTAAATAAAATGTTCCGTAACTTGGCAGTATTTAATGTTTCAAATGTTTTTATTTTACATGGATGGGGGTGCTTTGGTTTTTCTTGGGGGTGCTGGAGACCTGCTAGCCCCTCCCTGCTGCCACTTTTTTTGCCATTCCTTTTCACAACACTTAACGTTTAGGGATGAAGACACCAAGTGGAAGTGTTTCATATGATTTTCAAAAGACACGGGGTCTTCGTTGTCGCATTTTGCGTTGCCACACATTCTCTGGAGACAGGTCTGCAGGCAATATAACCCTCTTCCTCCGCACCTTTGTAATGTGTGCATGTGGTTTTGATTTTTAAATGTGGAAAAGATGTCTTCTTGAAGGAAGTAACAGTACTTTTCAGATGGTGCCATCAGAAGTGCGTCTGCCAAGGGCAGACACAACCCCATACCATACCCTGGCTTTTCTCTGTCTTACTTTTCTTCTCCGGAGCACACGGCGTCCATTCCTCCCAAAAAAATTTAATGACCACAGGACTGTGTGATGGTCCAAATCCGAGCCCAGAGAAGTATTGACACTGTCAGGGCTTCCTTTTCCAGTTTTAATCTTTTACATTTTTAAGGTTTGCCACACATGTGGTGATATCTTATAGATGAATGTTAGCTTAGATAACGGTTGTTTTAGGCTTGCGCCCTTGTCCTTTAAGTTTCATCTGAATCTTTTAATTATGTCTTGAAATATCCAAATCTCTTCCTATCTTTCTTTGAGTTTTTAAACATTTCAATATATAGTTGAGATCCTCTATCTTTGCTCCTAAAGGACATCATGCTGCTTTTGTACCAAATCATAATTACAATCATAACAATGTTTCAAATCACATCATTATTTAACCAATTTACCTCATTACTAGAAACTTTTTTTAATCCTGAATGACAGGAAAGGATGTATATTTATTTTGACCAGACAAAACTAATTTTGTGTTAATATTACCAAAGTAAATGAAATCACTACTTTCTTTTTTTATTTGCGTTTTCCATACTGTCCCAACTTTTTCTGATTTGGGGTTGTATATTGAAAATAGCAGAGGACCTAGGACAGATCCTTGTGGTACTCCATACTTTACTGGTGATAATTGAGATGACTCCACGTTTAAATAAACAAAGTGGTAGCGATCGGACAGGTAGGATCTAAACCATCTTAAAGCCTGCCCTTGAATACCCGTATAGTTTTGTAATCGATCTATGAGTATGTCATGATCTATAGTGTCGAACGCAGCACTAAGATCAAGTAAAACTAGCAATGAGATGCAGCCTTGGTCTGATGCAAGAAGCAAGCTGATGTGAATTCTCCCAACAGATGCTCAGTTAAAATATGCAGTATTGTGGGAAACGCATTACAAGTAATGCGAGTTACTTTTTCAAATAAGTAACGCCAGTTACTTTGTTTTCCCATTTATTGACTGATTACTGTATTTCTATCTAGACTAAATGTGAACATGCATTCATTCATCTCACTTGCACAAAAACAGATTCAATATTCCCCAAAATGAATAAAACAGTGAAATGCAAATTCAGAGTATGACGCAAACCTGCAATAATTAAATATGTTAATTAACATAAATATCCTTTATGTATTTAATCCCATTTTATTAACCAATGTCTTTGCTGCTGACCTTCAATGATCCAATTCAACCATATTAGTGAGAAAAAAATTACTTTAGATAAACATAACATATTTTTTCTTTATTGCTGAAGAGTGTGAAGAGACCTTTTTCTCATGCATCCTCTACTGTACAGACGTGAATTTACATTTCCTTCTGCCTGAGGCTTATTCATTTCACTTTTGGTGTGAAAGGGCTTTTACATTTGCCAGAAATACCACTTTTTTATTATTAAGAACAACCAAGCAAGCCCAGGCCAGATGAGAAAAAGTAATGTAAAAGTAACGTAACCCATTACTTTACAAAAAAGTAATTAGTTACTTTTTCAGGGAGTAAAGCAATATTGTAATGCATTACTTTTAAAAGTAACTTTCCCCAGCACTGGAAATATGTTTATGTTCTGGAATATTCATATGGAAACAGTTGGCTGAGACCCACACTTTTTAATGAACATTTGTTTATTAATACATGATTATTAGTTATATATGCCGTTAATAAATTGCAGTGATTTCTGTTGTCTACCTACTGTGTAAATATTATATTTTAGTGTCATTACCTACCGAACCTAGTCTGTGTGACATAAAAGCATCATATTAGATTCAGATTCGTTTTATTGTCATTGTACACACATACAATGACATTATAGACTTGCCAACGTATCCAGCTGAAGAATAATTAAATAAATTATTATTAAATAAAGGCCATATTACACGTATTATGGTTTATTTTGTTTTTTTCTTGACACTTAGAATTGGGTTTATCTAAAATACAACCCGAATTCCGGAAATGTTGGGACAATTTTTAAATTTTAATAAAATGAAAACTAAAAGACTTTCAAATCACATGGGCCAAAATTTTACTCACAATAGAACATAGAGGACATAGCAAATGTTTAAACTGAGAAATTTTACACTTTTATCCACTAAATGAGCTCATTTCAAATTTGATGCCTGCTACAGGTCTCAAAAAAGTTGGCACGGGGGCAACAAAGGGCTGAAAAAGCAATACATTTTGAAAAGATTCAGCTGGGAGAACATCTAGAAACTAATTAAGTAAATTGACATCAGGTCTGTAACATGAAGGTCCCATGCTATAAAAGGGATGTCTTAGAGGGGCAGAGTCTCTCAGAGGGAAAGATGGGCTAAGGCTCTCCAATCTGTGAAAGAGTGCATAGATTGTGGAATACTTTAAAAACAACGTTCCTCAACGTCAAATTGCAAAGGCTTTGCAAATCTCATCATCTACAGTGCATAACATCATCAAAAGATTCAGAGAAACTGGAGAAATCTCTGTGCGTAAGGGACAAGGCCGAAGACCTTTGTTGGATGCCCGTGGTCTTCCGGCCCTTAGACGACACTTCATCACTCATCGGCATGATTCTGTCATTGACATTACTAAATGGGCCCAGGAATACTTCCAGAAACCACTGTCGGTAAACACAATCCGCCGTGCCATCTGTAGATGCCAACTAAAGCTCTATCATGCAAAAAGGAAGCCATATGTGAACATGGTACAGAAGCGCCGTCGTGTCCTGTGGGCCAAGGCTCATTAAAAATGGACTGTTTCAAAGTGGAAAAGTGTTCTATGGTCAGACGAGTCAAAATTTAACATTCTTGTTGGAAATCATGGACGCCGTGTCCTCCGGGCTAAAGAGGAGGGAGACCTTCCAGCGTGTTCTCAGCGTTCAGTTCAAAAGCCAGCATCTCTGATGGTATGGGGGTGCATACGGTATGGGCAGCTTGCATGTTTTGGAAGGCACTATGAATGCTGAAAGGTATATAAAGGTTTTAGAGCAACATATGCTCCCCACCAGATGACGTCTATTTCAGGGAAGGCCTTGTGTATTTCAGCTGAACAATGCAAAACCACATACTGCAGCTATTACAACAGCATGGCTTCGAAGTAGAAGAGTCCGGGTGCTGAATTGGCCTGCCTGCAGTCCAGATCTTTCACCTATAGAGAACATTTGGCGCAACATTAAATGAAAAATACGTCAAAGACGACCACAAACTCTTCAGCAGCCGGAAACTTATATCAGGCAAGAATGGGACCAAATTCCAACAGCAAAACTCCAGAAACTCATAACCTCAATGCCCAGACGTCTTCAAACTGTTTTGAAAAGAAGAGGAGATGCTATACCATGGTAAACATGCCCCCATCCCAACTATTTTGAGACCTGTAGCAGGCATCAAATTTTAAATGAGCTCATTTTGTGCATAAAATTGTACAATTTCTCAGTTTAAACATTTGTTATGTTATCAATGTTCTATTGTGAATAAAATATTGGCTCATGTGATTTGAAATTCTTTTAGTTTTCATTTTATTCAAGTTTAAAAAATGTCCCAACATTTCTGGAATTCAGGTTGTAACTGATACCACAGACTGTGCAGAATACTCATTTCATTAAATGATTCATCATGATCTCAGACCATGTGTTCATCTAATGGTGCTTACAGAAACGTCATCCGCCCGCAGTTGGCCGTCTGGTGGTGTGTGGCCATGGCAGCATCGCTGGAGACGGAGTGTTTTGTATCCTGAGTGATGATCATGGAAAAACATGGAGATACGGAGCTGAACTGAAGAGCATTCCCTACAACCAGCGCAAAAACAACCTTGACTTTGAACCAGATGAGTGTCAGGTAGGAAGATGATGAACTTTTCACTATTCTGTTTTAGCAATATTTGTGGTTGTGTGACAGAAATATGGGTCAGAATAGTTTGTAAAATCTTCAGACTTCGGTCTTGTGTTTCCTCAAAGCCAGTGGAGCTGGATGACGGCAGCATTGTGGTTAATGTGCGCAACAATAAAAACTACCACTGCCGCTGTCGTATGGTTGTACGCAGTCTGGATGGAGGAGAGTCTCTGCCGGTGGAGGAGCTGGTGTTTCATCACACACTGAAGGATCCTGCGGTAGCAGCTGGAGCTTTAGAGAAGGAAGGAGTGCTTTACTTCACCAACCCAGCTAACACTAACAGCAGTGAGCATGATGATATCAGTGTTTCTCCATCCTGGTCATGGAGTACCACAGTACTGCACCTTATTGAGCTCTCCCTTTTAACACACCTCATTAGAGAGACCTCCAAAATGTGCAGTGCTGTAGTATTGTGACAGAAAGATTTATTAACAAACTACTTTTAGAATAATTCAAATTCTTGTTAAGGTTTTCTGTGAACTCTGCATTGAAATTATTCTCTGACCACCATTTACACATACCTTGATTCCAAATCATTATTCTCTGTTGTTTTGATTCTGATGTCTGTGGTTTTGTGTGTGCATTGAGAGCGCAGCATGTGTAATAGTTAATTCATGCTTGTACATATAGCTATAAGATGTGTTGTTGCTTTCCTCAGGAGTGAACCTCACCCTTCGCTGGTCTCTGAATCGCGGTAAATCATGGGTGAAAGATACTCTGAAGATCTGGGCCGGACCAAGTGGATACTCATGTCTGACGTCACTTAAAGGCAATGAAACTATGGATCATAAGTACATCTATGTCATCTATGAGAAAGGACAAAAAGACTATTTTGAGACCATCTCCTTTGTGAAAATTGACTTGTACAGCGACCAGTGAAGAAAATCATTGATGATCCAGATCACTGACAATAAAACCCAGTTCTGAATTTTTTATTTTTTATTTTAAATAGGGACAGTGCTCATTATTCAACAGTAAAATACTGTAAATAAATTGGCTAATTTTCATCTGTTGCCAGATTTTAAGTAGGCAACCTAAAAATCTGACACATAGCAAGTTATCAAACATAACATTTACAATTACATACTATAACACTACTAAATATAATAATGGCAGTATTATAAAAACTAACAATTTATACGATTACAAATTTGATTAGCTTTTAACCATTTCTTTAATTTATATTTAAATGTTGAATAATTTGTTCTACTCCTTAATTCAGTTGGTAGAGTATTCCAATAATTAATGGCTCTAACTGAAAAGACTGATTGTCCAAATTTTGTACACCTAAACTGTACAGCACAGTCTCCTCTAGTAATTGCTCTTGTTACTCTGCCATTATTATCCTTCTGCGTTATAAACTGGCATAATTGAGGAGGTGCATAATCACTTAAATTCTTAAAAATAAAGCAAGCATCAACCAAATGTTTAATATTATCAAAACTCAATCAATTATGTTTTTGAACTATGTTGCAGTAATGATAACTATTAGTCCTCTGATCAAATATTTTAAGCATCTGTTTGTAAAGAGATTTAATTGATTTTAAAACTGTTGTGCTTGCTTGTGACCAACTAGTAAAACAATATGTAATATGAGAATAAAATCATAGAGTACATTAAATGTTTTGCTGCCTCTATTGTTACAGTAGGTATGGTCTTATATGCCTGAAGTTAGCCAAATTAAATTTAACAATATTGGCTACCTTTTTGGCATGATTTTGAAATGACAGTTGGGAATCTAAAATTACTCCTAAATGTCAGGAAATCAGAAACATCCTTGAGCTTTTCTCCTTTAACAAATACATCAGGATGAGGAATCACTGTTGATTTTTGTGAAAAGAACATACAAACAGTTTTGCTTATATTCAGATGTAGATATTTTACTTAGCCAATAGGAAACATGTACCAATGCCTCAGGTAGGTAATTAGCTGCTTGTTGTTTATTTTTTAGCATGCACATATACAACGGTGTCATCAGCATATATTTGAATACTAACATATGGACAGACTAGTTGCAAGTCATTAATATTTAAACTAAACAGGATAGGGCCCAGAATTGATCCTTGAGGAACTCAAATATTACAGTTTAGATACATCAACTGACTATTACCAAGACACACACTTTGCCTCCTATTTGATAAGTATGAAGTCATCCATTTAATAGCTTCAACAGAAAAATTAAAAAGTGTGAGCTTTAAAAGGAGTACCTCATGGATCACAGTGTTGAACGCCTTCTTTAAATCCCAAAACACTGCTCCTACCTACTACTCCACCACCATATCAAGTTTAGATTTCATGTTCTCAAAAAGATAACAATTATTTCAGTTGAATGACTGGAGCGAAATCCAAATTGCATTGAATGCAAAGTTGTATGTCCCTCATTCAATTAAGGGGGGGGGGGGTACAATGCTGTTTCATGCATGTTGAGTTATTTACACGGTTAAAGAGTTGGATTCTCATGCTAAACATGCCCAAAGTTTCAAAAAAGGATTTGGACGTATAACAGAGTATTTCTGTGCCAAATACACAACTTCTGGGTTTCTTACAAGTTTCGGAAAGTTATTTTTTTTCGATCGTTGCTCTTCATGACGTAAAGAAGAGTGAAACTCCTTTTGTGGGCATTTCTCCTGGAAGAATGCGCATGCATGGACCAGAGCGAGAGCAAGAGGGCGCCCATCAAAGCGCTTCATTCTCGGCAGCGCTGCACGGGACTCGCTTGGGAAGAATGTCTCTAAAGCAGTGTGTTTTTGGTTGTAAGGGAAAGATAACCTTGTTCAGCTTCCCGAAGAATCCAGCGTTATGTAAACGGTGGATGCAATTTGTTTTTTCGGGGCAGCAACAGAGTTTTGCAAGTGTGTTTGTTGACAAACGTTTTATAAACAAGGCCCAGTTCGACGCTGGATTTGCACATCGTTTGATACCGAAAGATGGAGCAGTCCCAGCTATAAAAGATCCCGGTCATGATTCAGAACTCCAGATGATAAGTGAAATGGCATCAAATGTCTGTGTTTTGTTGGTGATCGGCACTCAAGTGCTCATCGCTCTTTAGCTCAGCCCATGGCGCGCCTCCAGGAGCTCGGCTGTTTTCGGAGAGAATCGTAAAGCTGTACCTTTCTTTTATAAATATGATAAAACTAAAGACTTTTTGGAGATATGAAGGATGCAGTACTACTCTGTAGGTACTCAAGATTAACATGAGATTGGGTGAAACTGTGTGTGTTATGCCTCCTTTAAGTAATTAGCCTAGCTGTTTTGCAACCCATTTCTCAAGACACTTTGGAAACTGTAACTTAGGCAATATAATAATCGGTTTGTAGTTTCCTAAATTTGTTTGGTCACCACCCTTAGAAATCGGAGTCACTATGGCTGACTTCCAAGCTTAATTGAGAGATTAATTAAATGGTGATAGGACAAGCTAAAATATCCTTATATGTTTTTAAAAATGCAGTATCTAATCCATATGCATCCTTCGCTTTTGAGGCTCTAAAATTACTTGTAATACTTATAACTTCAGATTCAGATATTTCATATATTCTAAAAGTTGGTTTATTATGATTGATTGGACTACACACAATATCTTTAGATGAGAAGCTTTTAGACATTTCCTCAACTGAATTTATAAATATATATATATATATATATATATATATATATATATGTTTGCTAATCTTTCCTGATCCTGAATTAAAATTATTTTAAGCTGTATTTCATTTTGTCTATGATCAATTTTTCTTCCAGTCAATTTATTAAGATTTTTCTAAATCATCTTCCCATCGCGCCTTGCATCATCTATTATTCTAATAAAAAACTCTTTACTAATTTACAATTAGTAGAAAAGAATAAGAATAATGGGGGGGGGGGGGACAAGGAAAATGATAATGAGTGGTCCCAAAAAGTAAAAAGTATTTATAAGCATTTTAAATATGGATATTTTTCTTACAAAAACGTACGGATTCGCTACAGGAGGCCTTTATTCACCCCCGGAGCCATGTGAGGCACATTTTATTATGGACGTGCATGCTTTATTTTACTACCTTTGGACTGTTAAAAAGAAACACCCACTTATCCCCATTGAAACGCTTGGAAGAGCAAGGAAAATTTTTAATATAACTCAGATTGAATTCGTCTGAAAGAAGAAAGTCATATACACCCATGCTTTGAGGGTAAGTAAAACATAGGCTAATTTTCATTTTTGGGTAAACTATCCCTTTAATTTACATTGTTGGTAAACTGCTTTAAAAAACACTACTTTTTCTGCCAATGGGGTAAGAAAAATAATATTTTTTAGCCTTTAAATTAAGATTCATTTCTCTTATCCCATTGGCAGATATTTTTGCTTGTTTTAAGCAAAAACTAACAAAATTTGAATAAACTTTTTCAGAAAACAAGACATAATATCTTAAGTCATTTTACTTGTCAAGTACATGCATCTTAATTCCAGAATTTGTAGATATTTATACAAGAAAATGAGACAAAAATACTAAGGAAGAAAATATGTTTTTGCAGTGTAATTACTATTTATTTTTAACTATAACACTATCAAACTATCAACACTCAAAATTAAGAAATTGTATGCAAACATGTTTTTTAAATGAACTTATAACTAAAATATACAATTTATATTTGTTGTTGAAATATAATAATTTACAGAGAGGTTGTCATAACTTGTTTCATAAAATATTTATTTAAACATATACATTAAATAATTAAGACATCACTAACAGTTAAAGTAAATATGAAGTATAGTCTAATATTTGCAAAATGCTCTTCACTAGACTTCATTTCCCTAGCAAATAACGAGCTGTAGACACTGATGAAATGCCATGTGACATTTTGTTTACAAGCTGTTTTAATGACGTCTTCCCGCAATTGACACACTAATTGAGCGATTCCATGAGGGGTGATATGTTCATTCATGTTTATTTCGCGTTAAAACTGCACTGCAAAAAATGCTTTTCTTTCTTAGATTTTCTTTTTTATCTTGTTTCCAGCCCAGATATCTAAAAATTCTTAAATCAAGAAGTATTTTCTAGACAAGTTAAAAATTATAGTCAAAATTAAGTGAGTTTTTGCTTTGAAACAAGCAAAATAATCTTGTTTTCTGTTTGGATAAAAGATTTTAGTTTTAGGATGTTCTTGTGTTCAGTCAGTTTGTTGATTCTGACTCCAATAAATCATATTGGGACATACCTTTTTTTATCACAATTCTCCTACCTTACTTATTATGGATTGTTTTTATTAATGTCATCATTGGATAGAACAAAGGTCTTCTGTAACGAAGCCTTCCAAACAGACTCTCAATTGCATCATTTTTTGTGTAGGATGTCCAGAATGATGGGATCCTACCATACTCCTCAAATGATTTCTCATAGTATTCTTCAAGATGTTTCTGGAATTCACACACAAACCACTTCCAGTAGGGCTGACTAAAAGAGTTACACATGAACTTCATTGAAGTTATGATTCATGTACTGACTGACTTCATCTCTGATGAAATTCTCAAAGTGTTCTCTGGGATAATTAATGTAGTCCAGGTACGCAGAAAAATTCTCCTCTTCTGCTAGAAACTTCAGGATGTGTTTCTCCAGATTTATTCTGTTTCCATTCAATGATTCACAGTTTAGTCTAATATCATCTATCAAATCTCTTGCAGACTTTGAGTAGACGCTCTGCTCAATGCGCTCTTTAAGTTTCTGACACAATATCTCACCAAAAATGACAGATGATGCGGCTCCTTGGAGATGTTTCTGGAAGATACTGTGATACTCTTCCTTCTTCTTCTCCAAATAGAGAACAGGATCATTGGCTTCTCTGAACAGTCTGTGTTGCTGAGTGAGTGTCTTATTTGATTTCTCAAAGATGCAGTAAATCAAATCCACAGAGAATTCATTCTTGAACACATATTTCACTGGTCCTTCCTGGTGTTGTCTAACTCTTGTCTTGATGTAATCTACAAGTTGTTGAATTCCATTTTCACCATCCATTTTGCCTAGACCACTGAAGAGACTTAGAAATTCTTTTTCCACATTTTCTTTTGAGTCCAGGCTGACATCATCAAGTCTGGCCACCAGTTGAAGAGCCGTGGCTGCTTGTCAGCCTAACAGGGGCGTGTCTAACCCTTTGTCCTGCTTTGTACATTTACTGTTCCTGGTGAGGATGGCTGTGAATGTTCCTTTTACTTTTAATGACCTCCTTCCAGGCCCCTGGAGGATTCTTTCAGGATGTCTCAGCCGGTTGAACTGTCCATGGTTATACAGTGTCACTGGCACTGCTGTTACATCAGCACCAGTATCTATTTTGAACACAGCATCATACTGGTCAATTTTGATTTCAGTCATCCATGGACATCCTGTTACATCAGCTGTCAACGGGCCAAGAAATGCAATTTCCTCATTTGTATCCTCAGTTAGAGCGGCATCATTCACGTAAACTTTCTTTGTTTTACAAGCTCTTGCATAATGTCCCTTTTTATGACAGCGATTGCATATAGCATCTTTTGCTGGGCACTGTTATATGTTCTGGCCTTTTGTGTCACCACATCTCGTACACAGTGTTTGCTTTTTGAGCCTCTCTTGAGCTGTGCTCTTTGCTGACCAGAGCATGTGAGCAGAGCTGAGCGGTGAGAATTTCCGCTCCCCGCTCACGTGGGTGTTCGCTCCCCCCGCTCCACCGCTCAAAGTCACACCAGACCGCTCCGCTCATTTCCGCTCCCCGCTCCCCGCTCACCTAAAATTTCATCCCGCTCCGGTGAAATCGCTCCACGCTCGCTCAAATTTAAAATTCCTCTGCATGACTAACACCTGCCGTTTTCAACCGAAGCCTTACGCCTGGGACACACTGCCTGCGTGGCGGACATGGAGCGGGTTTGTTGTGTGACTGCTGCGGAAAAAATCCACTTCACTTCTATTCTGTCGCGGGGCCGAGGTTGCGGTGTGGTTGGACTGCACCTGATACGTGCGTATTCCGCAGGCAGTGTGGCTGCTCTAATCTGTTAACATAGGCGCGGAAAGGAAAATCAACACGCAGCATTCTGGGTCAATTTGTGCATGCCCTAGACTCGTGGTGTGAACGGAATCGGAGCGGAACCGGAGCGAGATAGAGCGATCGCTCCGGCCTTTGGTTAAAAACCCGCTCCGCGCTCCGAATATATTTCGCACGCTCCACTCCCCGCTCGCTCCCCGCTCCGCTCCGCTCACATGCTCTGTTGCTGACCATTGATATTGTGGCTTCGTTTGTTTTAGTTTGCTACTGCTGCTTTGTTGAGCCGGCACACTGTCTAGCTGCGCGTTTGCAATTTCCCCTTTAAAATTGGACTTAAGCATTTCTTGTTGCTTTTTTACTTGTTCACTCTGTCGAACTCTTGCCACTGCCTTTTGTAGTGTTAATTCCGGATCAAGCTGCAACTGTTCTGACAGCTTCTTATCTATAAGTCCCACTACAAGACTATCTCTCACCATCTCATCGTGCAATTGGTCGTATCCACAGTGCTCGGCTAGACAGTACAGTTCCGTTATAAAGTGCTCCACAGACTTAGATTTAGCTCTTTCAAAAATCACATTTCTGCGAGCTACGAAGTGATCATTCAGACGATTTTTTACAGTTTCATAGTCACTCGCTTTGTGGGCGCTTAAATGCAGCAAAGTTAATACGTCTTCAGCCTCCTCACCCATCGTGTAGATTAGGGCATTCACTTGATTTTCCTCCGCCTGCGTCTCCAAGCCTGACGTGATCCGAAACCTTTCGAAACGCTTTATCCATTTCGGCCAGTCATCCGCTTTGAATGAGAATTTTTCCGGCAGAGAAACTTGGAACTGAGACATGAGCGTGTCGTTGTCCCATCTTCCTGAACGAAACCTCAAGTCAGAGCAAAAATAAAAACCTGTGTTCACAAACGTGTCTTCACAAGACCATCACTTCTGACACCATGTTCTGTTGTTTGATGGGTACAACAAACCATTTTTTGTACATGAACCCGGCAGCCAGCCACTACTTCATATAACTGTTTTATTCTCCTTCCGCTGTACCATACCACACCAAATACACGTTCCCACACATTCAACACACCCGTATATAACCTAAAACTACAAGATCGTTGGTGTTTTTGTGGTGTCTTGTCCTGGAAATGCTCTAGCATTTTTTGGCCTTGTTCCTCGTTCCTGCTCTGGGCTGCATTTCCCAAAAGCATTGTAAGACTAAGTTGACCGTAGATCCAAACAAGATGGCACCGCTGTGTTCGGAAGCCATCCAGATCGCTCCGCTTAGATTGTGCTTTTATTTACTTTTTTACTTACTTTTGCTTTCTCTTTTTACACACATAACGTCTGCACTGATCACTTACGACAAAGGAACACTTTTGGACATTGGACACTGCTACACTAAACTGTTTCAGGACACTTTATCCCCGAATCCATCGTGGCCTCTCGAGATTCTTCGGAACGCAGAGGAGAACAATGGCCACAGGCGACGGAACAAGAAACACTGTGGAAAAAGCACTGGTATTCGCAACAGACTGAGGAAAAGGGCTCACAGTCCTCCTTTACCGAGCATTCTGCTCACTAAAGTCCAATCCTTGGAGAATAAGATGGACGATCTTAGAGCCAGGATAAGTTTCCAACGGGACATAAGGGACTGTAACATCATTTGTTTGACTGAAACATGGCTCACGCCCTCGGTTCCGGACACTGCTGTAATGCCGTCTGACAACTTTTCTGTTTTACGGATGGACAGAACAGCCGAGGCCGGTAAAACCAAAGGTGGAGGAGTGTGTTTCATGATTAACAAGAAATGGTGTGACCCCAGGAATATCTCCTCTCTGTCGCACTCCTGCTCACCTCATCTGGAACATCTATCCATTATTTGCCGCCCATTCTATCTGCCCTGGGAGTTTTCATCGATCATTGTCACTGCTGTTTACATTCCACCACAGGCAGACACCGGCTTGGCTTTGTCTAAGCTTCATGATGTGCTCAGTGGCTACATTAACAAACATCCTGACGCTGCCTTTATCATCGCGGGGGACTTTAACAAAGCCAACCTCAGGCAGGTCATGCTGAACTTTCATCAACATGTATCCTGTCCAACTAGAGGACCGAACACACTGGATCATTGCTACTCTCAGTTTAAAAATGCCTACAAAGCCCGCTCACTACAGGCTTTTGGCAAACCGGACCATGCCGCCATTTTCCTCACACCGGAATATAAACAAATGCTCGCTCAGGAACCCCCGGTGCAGAGAGTAGTGACGCGCTGGTCCTCCCACTCAGAAGCTATGCTACAGGCGGCTCTTGATGACGTCGACTGGGACATGTTCCGGGCCAGTTCATCTGACGTCAGCGAGTTCACGGATGTAACATTAAGCTTTGTAAACACGCTAACCGAGCAAGCTACAGAAACGATAACTGTAAGGACCTTCCCAAATCAGAAACCGTGGGTGAACAGAACAATCTGTGATGGGGTTAACAAACGCACTGTGCCGGTCTTTTGTCAGGGAACATGAGCGAGTACAAAGCATCGTGCTATTTTCTCCGACGTGCAGTAAGAGCCGCCAAACTCCGATACAGGGAGAGAATTGAGTCTCATTTTCAGCTCAATGACTCTCGACGCATGTGGCAGGGACTAAGGACCATCTGTGCCTTTGGAAACAAATCCTCCGCAGAGATGAGAGCAGATCCATTGCTGGCTGACAAGTTAAACACCTTCTACAGCCGCTTTGAATGCAATGGCGGCAGCGCGACTCTGCCGATCAGCGCGTCAGGAAGCAGCAGGCAGAGCAGCGATAATCATGTGATCACCGTGTCGGAGGACAAGGTTCGGAGGGCCCTAAAGAGAGTGAACGTCAGGAAAGCGGCCGGACCTGACGGGATTACTGGCCATGTTCTGAGGTCCTGCGCTGATCAGCTTGTTCACTGTGGTTCCCACCTCCTTTAAAAAATCTGTCATCATCCCTGTGTCTAAGAACAATAAACCCTCTTGCCTGAATGACTATCGTACAGTTGCCCTCACATCAATAATCATGAAGGTTTTTGAGAGACTTGTAAAGAGCCACATTTTCTCCTCCATCCCTGTTACCTTGGACCCTCTTCAGTTTGCCTATCGCCCCAATAGATCTACTGATGATGCCATAACTCACATACTCCACTCCTCCCTCACACACATTGACAGCAGCAATGGGAACTATGCAAGGCTGCTATTAACTGACTATAGCTCAGCTTTCAATACTATAGTCCCCATCAAGCTAGCTTCTAAACTCACAGACCTCGGCCTAAACTCTTCACTCTGCGACTGGATTCAAGACTTCCTCACCGTCAGACCTCAAGTGGTGAAAGTAGGCCAGTTCACCTCAAACTCCATCACCCTGAAAGTAGGAGCCCCACAGGGCTGTGTCCTGAGTCCCCTGCTCTACTCTCTCTACACACATGACTGCGTGTCCTCTCACAGCTCCACTTCTATTATCAAATTTGCTGATGATACTGTGGTTCTGGGCCTCATTTCCAACAAAGATGAGACCGCATACTTGGATGAGGTAGAGAGACTTACATCATGGTGCCAGGACAACTGTCTCTCTCTGAATGTGAGCAAAACTAAAGAGCTGATTGTGGACTTCAGGAAGAGACACCTGCGGCCCTACACTCCTTTTGATCAGTGGGACCCCTGTGGAGAGGATAAGCAGCTTCAAGTACCTCGGTGTAAACATCTCCGAGGACCTGGCTTGGACTTCACACATTTAAACACAGGTTAAGAAAGCCAGGCAAAGACTGTACCATCTGCGACAGCTGAGGAAATTCAGGGTCTCACCAACAATCCTGAAAAAAATTCTATTCAGGGACCATAGAAAGTGTATTGACTCAGTCCATCTCAGTGTGGTATGGAAACAGCTCCAATCAAGACTGCAAAGCCCTGCTTTGTGCGCTTAGCTGAGCGCATCTCAGGGTCTGCTCTCCCCTCCCTGCAGGACATCTACCTCAAACGCTGCACAAGCAGAGCTGTCAAAATCATCAAGGACTCGAACCTTTCCGTAGCCTGATGGCAAAAACTGAGAGACTTAGGAGGAGTTTCTTCCCCCAGGCCATCAGGCTCCTAAACTCAAACTCAGCCTCTTAACATCATCATGACTCCACTTATTAATCACTCAACAATCAGTAATATATTCATTATTCTCTACCTCACACTGACAGTGTCATTTGCACACAGCACTTTCTGTGTTTTGGTATTTTTTTTTTTTTTTTGGTATTCCTGCTACATGACAACCATGTACACCCTGTTTGCACATTCCTCTCTTGTACATTCCTGCTTATCTTAATATTTAAGTTTACAGTATACTGTCATGCACATTTTTTATATTTTGTTCTTTATATCTTATTTTTTGCTATTTCATTTTATGTATATTTCCTCTGTGTTTGTATTCTATAATATTTGCACTGTCCATGGAGCGGACCTGACTCACATTTCACTGCTGGTTATATACTCTCTACATAATCCTGTATGTGACAAATAAAAATCTTGAATCTTGAATCATTGGTGGCAATGGGTCTACGATGTACTTAGGCTTATGATGCTTTTGGGAAACGCAGCCCTGGACTGTTCGCTGTCGTTAAGGTTGGATTTCTGCTTGGTTCCGGTCCTGGATTGTTCGTGCCCATTGCAGTCACCACGCTACCAGTGGACTATTTCTCTTGCACCCAAGATCTTGATCTCTGTCTGCTGCTGATCTCTGCTTCCTCTAATAAACTGTTATTTGCCGAATTCGCATCTGAATCCTCTGTTTTTTCCCACACTAATAGCACATGATTGGATTATTCATTTACATGTTTAGATGTGTACCAAAATTCACAATTTAACAGTAAATATACTTTTAGCATAAAGTACTTGAAGTGCTATATTTTTAATGTGGAAAAACGTGCTATTAATGACATAGTAATAGTGTACTTGATTGTACTATTAAAGACACCATAAACATGTAGTTAAGTATCATATAAAGGGAATGTTAACATCATTACAATACATTTAAAATAAATTATTTAATCTATAAAAATATATGGGCAATACATTATAAATACGTTTTGTATATATTCATTATATATTAATCTTATATTTTAAATAATAACTGTATTTTCTATGTATGATGAGTAAATTTAAAAGTGCATGATAGATGGTTTCAATTGTACTACAAGTGGTAACTAAATAAAAAAAAAATTAAATACAGAGAAAGAATGTTAAAAGCACATTTTAGTTAATATTCATGGTGTCCCAAAATAGCACAGTTGAGTACACTTAGATGTTCTTAAGATTATCTTAAGAAGTACTAAAGAATAATTTTTATTAATGTACTTTAAGTACATTATGGAAGTGTACTAAGCGCACTTAAATAAAGTGTATTTTACAGCACTTTTTTTCACCTGGGTATTTTAGAACATGCAACCACAATTATGGGGAAGACTACTGATTTGACAGTTGTCCAGAAGACGATCATCGACACCCTCCATAAGGAGGGTAATCCCCAGAAGGTCATCGCTGAAAGGGCTGGCTGTTCACAGAGTGCTGTATCGAAATACATTCATAGAAAGTTGACTGGAAGGAAAAAGTGTGGTAGGAAAAGGTGCAGATTCAAGAACTTGGGAGAACTTCACAAGAAGTGGACTGAAGCCGGAGTCAGCGCATCTAGAGTCACCACGCTCAGACGTCTTCAGGAAATGGGCTACAGCTGTCACATTCCTAGAACCAAGCCACTCCTGGACCAGAAACAACATAAGAATCAGAATCAGAATCAGAATGAGCTTTATTGCCAGGTATGTTTACACATACGAGGAATTTGTTTTCGTGAGAGAAGCTTCCAAGGTGCAACAGAATGACGGTGACAGAACAAAAAAACACAGATAATAAAAGAATAAAATATAGAAGAAGTAAATAGGGAATAACAATATACAAATTGACAGTTGTATGTACAGGTGTATTACAATAGACAGTTTTGTATATTATGTGCAAATTCGAAATGTAAACTAAGTATATGTGTTAGATAAATAAGTGTATAACTGTATAGTGTTGTGTGTTCCACAATTATTGTCAGGTGTTCATAAGATGGATTGCTTGAGGGAAGAAACTGTTCCTGTGCCTGGCCATTCTGGTGCTCAGACCTCTGAAGCGTCGATCAGATGGCAACAGTTCAAAGAGGGACAACCTCTGCTGGGCATTTTTCGCAATAGAGTCTATGTGAATGTCCCACTTCAGGTCCTGGGAGGTGGTGGTGCCCAGGAATCTGAATGACTCCACTGTCGTTACAGTGCTGTTCATGATGGTGAGTGGGGGGAGAGCAGGGGGGTTTCTCCTGAAGTCCACGATCATCTCCACTGTTTTGAGCGTGTTGAGCTCCAGGTTGTTAAGACTGCACCAGACAGCCAGCTCATTAACCTCCTGTCTGTAAGCAGACTCGTCACCGTCCTGAATGAGGCCGATCATTGTGGTGTCGTCTGCAAACTTCAGGAGCTTGACAGAGGGGTCTTTAGATGTGTAGTCATTCGTGTAGAGGGAGAAGAGCAGTGGGGAGAGAACGCTGCCCCGAGGAGCTCCAGTGCTGATCGTACGGGTGCTGGATGAGAATTTTCCAAGCCTCACTAGCTGCTGCCTGTCTGTCAGGAAGCTGGTGATCCACTGACAGATGGAGGTGGGCTGAGTTGAGAGCTGAGTTAGTTTGGGCAGGAGGAGGTTTGGGATGA
Organism: Schizothorax lantsangensis; assembly: GCA_027422415.1. Classification (NCBI taxonomy): domain Eukaryota; kingdom Metazoa; phylum Chordata; class Actinopteri; order Cypriniformes; family Cyprinidae; genus Schizothorax; species Schizothorax lantsangensis. Next base: position 28,556,596 of record CM049844.1, read on the forward strand.
TAGTGTTAAAGACCAAGTTGAAGTCCACAAATAGGATCCTCATATAAGTCCCTGGTCTGTCTAGATGTTGCAGAACATAATGCAGTCCCATGTTGACTGCATCGTCCACAGACCTGTTTGCTCTGTAGGCAAACTGAAGAGGAGCCAGTAAGGGTCCAGTGACGTCCTTCAGGTAGGCCAGCACCAGTTTTTCAAATGACTTCATGACCACAGACGTTAGAGCCACAGGCCTGTAGTCATTTAGTCCAGTAATTTTGGGTTTCTTTGGGATGGGGATGATGGTGGAGTGTTTGAAGCAGGAAGGGACTTCACGCAGCTCCAGTGATCTGTTGAAGATCTGTGTGAAGATGGGGGCCAGCTGGTCAGCACAGGATTTCAGACAGTAACACAATCTGGGCCTGGTGCTTTCTTCCTCTTCTGCTTCCGGAAGACCTGACGCACATCGACTTCGCTGATCTGAATTGCAGGTGTGGGGGAGAGGGGGGTTGCTGGAGGTGTTAATTGTTGTGTGGAGAGGTGTTCAGGGTGGGTGTGGGGTGTTTTTTTTTGTTGATTCTCCACAGTGCTGGGGGATGGTGTCTTGTTGTTGGTGATCTCTTTCAGACCATTCCACACTGATGCTGAGTAACTAGAAGAAAACTGAATCCTTAGTTTTTCAGAATAATTCCCCTTTACCACTCTGATCTCCTTTTCCAGTGTGTATTTGGCCTGTTTATAAAAGACTTTGTCCCCCTTCCTGTAAGAATCTTCTTTGGCCTGACGGAGCTGTCTGTGTTTTATAGTGAACCACGGTTTGTCATTGTTGTAGGTTAAATGAGTCCTGGTAGGAATGCACACATCTTCACAGAAACTGATATATGAAGTTACAGTCTCTGTGAGCTCGTCCAGATCGTTTGCAGCAGCTTCAAAAACACTCCAATCAGTGAGGTGGAAACAGGCTTGTAAAACCCGCTCTGTTTCATTAGTCCATCTCTTTACAGTCCTTAATACAGGTTTAGCTGATTTCAGTTTCTGCCTGTAGATCGGTATAAGATGAACCAAACATACCCCTTTTCCACCAAGGCAGTTCCAGTGCTGGTTCAGAGCCAGAGCCTAGTTTCAAACCGGTTCTTTGTCTTTCGACACCCAAAGCACCAGCTCCGAACCAGCAAAAGCGGTTCGTAAGTAGCACCAAAACATTGCTGGGCTAGAAGGAAGAACCGCTTGCGTCAGGGGCTGGGTTACCGTGAACAACAAGACGAACAGAAACTTTGGACCGCCATATTTGAAATAGCAGCTAAACACACGTTGGATTCGCTGTGTTTGGATGCCGATGTAGGTTCGCAAAGCCATGAACGTCAATAACAACACAACATCCGCCATTGTTGATAGTTTGTTTAGGCTTGTTCGGGATGGATCGGCGCTATGCGGACCGTTCGGTGCGAGGCATCGGGGTGCTGCGGGAGCGACAGGAAAGCTGACGGCTCTTTATGCTTTAGGATCGCTCTCGCGGTGCTTTAGTGTGTTGTGTGCCGATCGATCTGCGTGGCGCAATGCACCTCGAACAAGTCTGTTGTGTTTGGCGCTGCCGCGCTAGTGAAATGGAACATGAAACGTATTCAGTGACGTAAGTCCTGGCTCTGTATTGGCTCTCTAGCCTGTGGAAAAGCAACCGGTTCTTAAAGGGCTCGCCAGTCGAACCAACTAAGAACTGGCAGTAGCACTGGCTCTGAACTAGCACCTGGTTCCTGCTGGTGGAAAGGGTGCTTTCAGGTGCTGATGCATCTCTGCACAAAGATCGGGCGCCGCTCACAGTCGTCTGCCGCCCTCACCGGTTAAAAAGCAGCAGACCGTGAGATCGAGGTCTTCTTTGGCGCACGGCTCATCGCAGTGCAGGGACACAGTGACCTGCGACAGCTCCTGCCAAGAGCCGGATGTGCAGGGAAAAGTGTAAAGAGGCCCGGGAAGAGCCCGCAAGCTGTCTCAAATTGTTCAAATTTGTGTGATAGTGTATGTTCATTAAAGTGCATATATTTGCGCAAAAGAGCTCTTTCCTCCTCACTCAGTCAATACAGCGCCGCTCGCCCTGCCTCAGAGCGGTACAGAGCCACTGATCACGTGGGTTATAGCTGCCCAGCACTCGCCAGCGCATACAACGACCAAGCCGCTAAAGCCGCTATGTCAGTTCTTGAGCGCGTGGGAAAACTATTCCGAGAATCTCACGCTGGTTACTCGGCGTGATAGAGCGTGGGTACGCCCCTCAATTCAGATGCAGACCACCCTGTTTCAACGGCGTGGTGCAGTCTCTAACATTGCCTCGAAATGCCCTGGTCCTGAGACAAGAGCTATGCAAAAAAGGAGCGATAGAACGAATACCGGCGAGCGAGCTGGAAAGTAGCTTTTACAGCCGCTATTTTGTGGTGGCCAAGAGGGATGGAGGACTCCGCTCGATTCTAGATCTCAGGCCCATCAACAGGCCCATTAATACAACAAAAAGTTGAGAAATTTCCTAAAAAAATAAGTCGAGAAAACTCAAAAATATGCTGAGGCTGGTTGCCTTAAACTTTTAAGTTTGCCCAACTTTTTTTTTCTTTTTTTTTTACAGTGTATAAGCTGGTCACCTCACTAACAACACACTAAATGTGCTTGATGTACATAACAGTTTAATATATCTGCATGCTGCTTGCTGGACATCAACCTTAATGGACAGAGCGGGTGAAAAAAGTGATGAAATGGTACTCAGAGTGAAAATTATTAACAACAGTAATGGTACATCAAATGAGTTATCAACTGAACATGATGAGGAGTGACTTGACTAGTGACTACCTTTGTAGAAATGTCATAAAAGGTGTTAGTGAGCACCCACCTAAATCAGTGCCCTGTGACGGGACATGTGCTGGAGCGTGAGCTCCACCAGCTGAGTTAAATAATGAAAAACATGGTGTTAGTGTTATAGTGAAAAAGAGCAAGAAAAAAATCAAAAGTAAGCTGAATGTGTTCTGTGTTTGGAAACATGTATGGTGTGGAACAGAGAGGAGCCTTTAGATCCAGAACCAGAGAAGCATTTAGGCAAAGTGTGTCCACATGAGGTTTGCATGCTGCTGGAGCGCAGACACAGACATGAATATGTAAGAGATTTAAACACTTCAGAGAGACATAACATAAACAGAGACACTGCTCACTGTCACAAAATAACTAGTTTCCCATAATGAACACACAGTCAGGTCCATACGTATATATTTGGACACTGACACAATTTTCATAATATTTGCTCTGTATGCCACAGAACAGAATTAAAAATAAAACAATCAAGATGAAATTGAAGTGCAGACTTTAAGCTTTAATTCAAGGGGTTGAACATTTTCAGGGGCTCAAATGTAATTGGACAAATAAATATAATCATAAATAAAATGTTAATTTTAGTATTTTGTTGAGAATCCTTTGCAGGCAATGACTGCCTTAAGTCTGGAACTCATGGACATCACCAGAGACTGGGTTTCCTCCTTTGTGATGCTTTGCCAGACCTTTACTGCAGCTGACTTCAGGTGTTGTTTGTTTGTGGGTCTTTCTGCCTTTAGATCAGGAGATTGACTTGGTCATTGCAGAATATTCAATTGTTTACCTTCAAAAACTCCTGGGTTGCTTTTGCTGTATGTTTTGGGTTTTGTACAATGAAGCGCCACCCAATCAACTTTTCTGCATTTGTCTGAATCTGGGCAGAGAGTATATCCCTGTACACTTCAGAATTCTTCCGGCTGCTTCTGTCACGTCATCACTAAACACCAGTAACCCAGTGCCACTAGAAGCTATGCATGCTCATGCCATCACACTCCACCATGTTTCACAGATGATGTTGTATTAGGGGTGGCACGGTACACAGATGTCACGGTTCGGTACGTACCTCGGTTCGGGGGTCACGGTTCCATTCAATTTCGGTACAACATGAAAAAAAAAGAAATCTACTATGCTCGGTTTCTTTTCATTTATTTTTGAACAGACAGTAGTGCAAATTAAAAAACAATTCCACCTAGATGTGAAAATACTACATATTATTACATGTTATATATATAAAATCCGTTTTGTTTTCATTGTGAGTGTACACAAATAAACCAGACTTTATACAGTAATTATTAATAAGACAATAAGTGTTTAAACTTGATTCTGCTGGTATAAGGAAACAGTTGACCTGATGGCGCCGGCGCACTCGCGCACGTGCACACACACACACACACAAAACACATCAGTTCCAGCATTGCTAACCTGACAGCCAGTTGGTACTTTATCAAGATCGGCTGTTTCTCAATATGCATTCTTCAGCGATCTTGCGTCCTTGTGTTCTCATTCTATGTCATCATTAAGAAAGGACGCATGAAAGTGCCCGGATGTGTTCTTGATATCGAGGATGCATCGAGTCCAGTGCAGACTTGAGAGAATCGAGCCGTTAGAAATCCCAGAAGACGCTGCGGGCAGCCGGTGTACGGAAGCCTGTAAGCTTTAAACTCGCTCTAGCAAATACTTGAAGTTGAAAGACCCGGAGAAAGTCTGCATTTTTATTGGCATATTAAAATTAATCTTAACAGTTAAACGTATAACGCTGTAAAATAAAACAATACAATTATATGACAGTAATATCTATAATAGTATGACATTTTTTAATAAGTTATGACATTTGTTTGTAATGTTATGTTATATTTATTGTTCATTGGCCGCTGCTTATGCTGAGACTATGCGGTCAGTTAAGCAAGAACGCAGTACATCTCAATTCTCATAAGGGTGCGTTCTGTGTTCTTGCGTCCTTCCGAGTTCATTCTTCCAAGGAAGCTTGGCAAGACCGGTCTCCACGAGAACGCAAGTCCGTTCTCTGCATTCTTGGAATTGAGAAACAGCCAATACAGTGAGCTAAACATCAGCCGCCCGCCTCTGGCTGTTTCTCAATATGCATTCTTCAGCGATCTTGCGTCATTGTGTTCTCATTCTATGTCATCATTAACCGCCGAAATTCAGTTCCAATTCTCAAGAAAGAACACGGATGTGTTCTTGATATCGAGGATGCATCGAGTGCTAGTCTCAGCCTCAGACTTCACGCCCACGGACCGTTGGCTAAACGTCTGATGCATATGGCACACTTTTCTGGAAACACTTCAGGAGTGTCGAAGTCGTCGTCGGATTGGTTGAATTATACAGGATTTCCGGGAGACGTGTGTGTCACATTCTTTAACCTTTTGAGCGGTACGGTCCCACATATGGGATTTTCATTTCCGTGCCACTGGGAGTACGGTCCCACACATTTCCGTGCCACTGGGAGTACGGTCCCCACATTTCCGTGCCACTGGGAGTACGGTCCCACATATGGGATTTTCATTTCCGTGCCACTGGGAGTACGGTCCCACATATGGGATTTTCATTTCCGTGCCACTGGGAGTACGGTCCCACATATGGGATTTTCATTTCCGTGCCACTGGGAGTACGGTCCCACATATGGGATTTAGAACGTTCGGTGACATCGCATAACTGCCAAATTCAAACTTTGTTTTCGCGCTTTGTCTGATGCTGAGATGCCGCTGCACTATAATCGCACCTATGCAGTGTTTTTAACCACATAATGTTTATTTTATGCTTTAGACATTTAAATACACATAAGTACTAGTAAAACAGTACATTTAGAGTTCGTAAAATACACTCAGATGTTTATGGAAGCAGCAATAACAATCCATTTAAATATAATTTTCAGACGTGTTTTATTAATATCAAATACACATGGTGTAAGTAACTATAAAGTTCACTCTATTCTTCTCCCATTTCACCCGCCACTTACTTACATGTATTTCGTGAGAAATTGATGAATTTACGTGATGTAAATCCGACTGACAGGACTCTGAACTGCAGCGCGAACAAACATGGCGGCGCCCATCTCACATTACAGATCACGATCAAGATCATTTATAACTGTTTTTAAACGATAAAACACACTCATTTGCACATATTTGTGAGTCGGAATATCAGATAGTTGATTATATGGTAAGCAAGTTTATGAATATTTTGAATAAAAAAGGAAAAACAAAATAAAAGCGATCCATCTGTCATACAGTGTTATTGTGGCCGCTGTGTGTCATGTGACAAGCATGACGCGTCGCCATGGAAACATTAAGGGGAAACGTTCTAAAATAATGGTCGCCTAAAAAAAAATCACTCTAGGGGGACCGCTGGAATATTTTCAACTCACCACTGAAAAGGTTAACGTTCCGCCTGGAAACAAAGATGCCTTGGCGCCAAACCCCCTCACGAAAGAAGAAAGCCGTCGTGTTTACAACTGTGACGACGGACACTTATCAGGTCGACTAAACGCTGGATTTTCAAAAGTATGTGAAATATTTAAAGTTCGCGGCATATAATCTTTAAAATACATCTGAGAGTTTCACACACCGGTCTGGTATTGTGGTGACATTTCCACGCACAGACACGTGACGCTGAACGAAACGAACTGTGATTGGTTGTTTGACATGTCGGTCAAACGGCCTCATGGGCGGGCCTTGGCCAATGAAAGCAGACATCTATTCTGAAGGTCTGGCTACGCGAGACAGAGGCTGTGTTCGAAATGGCATACTTGCTTACTGCTTACTGCCCAGTACACAGTGCATACTGCCTACTATTTTTTAAAGAATAGTGTGTGAAACAGTATACAATATACAACAAATGTTTCAGAGTAGTATGCTTAATTGTCACATGACAAACACAAACATTAATTCAGCACAGCTGTGAAGGTTGTTACCTTACAAACAAATGTGCTAACTATTCTTTTACAAAGGCTTGTTTATAAGGCTTCATATTAGTAAACAGTGCTATATTGTCCAATTGAACTCATTTCATAACTGAAGAACTTTACATAGGCTATTGGACTGAACTGAATGAGCTGTCTTTAACTGAACAATTATATTTTTGGCAGTTACACTAATTGGAAAGAGTGATATATTTACACTAAGTGCAAATAATGATAAATTCTGTTTACACTAAAATAGCAGCATTTTCTTTAGCAACAGGTGTGTAAATAGTAGTTAGGTGGCAATGTTTGTACTTCAGTACTGTAGTACATTATAAAACAGTATGCAATAACATATTGAGTGTAAATTATCATAAATTGTATTTGATGAACGCCACTTTATGGGGACAAAAACATACCTAAAGCTAAGCTTACTGTATTATTAATGAGGCGTTTAATTTCCACTTTTCAAATATTTGCTTAATTTTTTATTGAAAATAAATGCCTTTCTGATCTGGTATGTGATGGGGAAAGGAGAAGCATGAGTTTGACAAGGCGGAATCGAACTCGGATCGCTCACATCAACAGCACACATCTCATGTGTTTTACTCACTGCGCCACTGACGCGTGTCTTTTGCAGTGCTGTTTATCACAGCCAGGCATCGATGAGCGGAGTTAATGTAAGCCTCTGACAACAAATTGGTCTATTTCTCATTTGAGTAACAACACTTCGTTTCTTTTTAGAGCTGCTTGACAGCAGAATTTAATTCTGCTTGCATAACTGAAATATTAATTTTATTTATGTATTATATTACTGCAATTTTATATTATTATTTAATATCTTTGATACAATGTATAGTAGGCTACATTTGAAGTGGATCAAAACCTTTCGTCAAGGTTGCCCTAAAACCTAAAACCAAAATGCGTTCTTGTGTTTTAGGACAACTTTGATTAAAATTTTTGATCCACTTCAAAAGCGCTATAGAGATAAAGGTGACATCATTCGACTTCATCTGAAAAGTGCCGTAGAGACTAAAGTACAATTTATGTCCAACAAATTATTTTGTTTTTAGATGCACAGCAATAGTTTGTAGTTTACATGTATATGTATATACGTACATATACAAGTGTAACATTTATAATTACTATTCCCCGCCTCCAGTTCAGTCACGTGTTTGGTCACATGGAGCGCGTTGCATTCTGGGAAACAGTATCCCACGCAGCGTCTTCAGATGCATACATCAAATTTCAGCAAATGTAGCAGGTAATCCTGTAGCTCAAATGTTAGAGCATGGCACTAGCAACGCCAAGATCATGGGTTCGATTCCCAGGGAAAGCAAGAGCTGATAAAATGTAGAAAAACTTTAACTTGAATGCAATGTAAGTCGCTTTGGATAAAAGTGTCTGCTAAATGTAATCCGGGCATTCCATGCATACAGAAAATTCACACAGTATTCACACAGCATACTGCAGTATAGTAGGAGTTGTATAATAGTATACCATTCGGAACACAGCTTCTGTACTGATTTCAGTGTACTTGAGTTATATTTAGCAGATTCTGGCAAAAACAGTAGGTCATCCGGGTAATTTCATGCATACAGAAAATTTGCATACTATGCGCAGCATACACACTGCATGCTGCTCAAATAGTAAGAGTAGTATGATAGTATGGCATTTCGAACACAGCCTATGTTTGAAGCCTGAGTATTCATAAGTAGGCGAGAATTACCTGGCTGGTGCACTAATTCTCACGAGATTCGGACGTACGTATACTTAATATGCGCCCTAATATGCCTACTTACCTACTATATAGTAGGGAAAAGATTGCGTGAAGAAAGAAGTACGTTCGAAACCGCAGTATTCATAAAACAGTAGGCGAGAAATCCCCGGATGTCCTACTGCTTCAGCCCAGATTCTGAAGTGTTCATCGATGGACACTTTTCTATCCCAGGAGGCAACGGGAGACGATACGTCATCACCGAACAGGGCGGAGGCTGTTTACAAATGTGAGTATTACAAACCAAAACACAGTTCCTTGTGTTTAAATCATATTTGTTGACCTACTGTAGAGCAAACTGTTGAATTGCTTAATGTGTAAATGCTAGACAGTACAGTATATTTGTGACTTTGCGGTAAAAACACATTATGTATAGTGAACAGGGGAGCTCCCTTAGCACACGTACGTCACCAGAGTGGATTTACATAAACATATACATCTTAAAGACGATTACTAAATGTCTACTTTTGATTTGTGACAGGAAAATGTTCTAAAAGAATTGCATATGAGCTACTACCTCAACATGTAAATGCAGTATTGATCAGATAAATCACAGAGGCGACTGAATCTTGTCTGGATGTTACAGGACAGATGGGACACGTGTGTGTTATCTAGTGCAGAGTGACTGATGAAGGAATGCTGCCATCAAAGGTTTTGATGTAAAATACAGACATCAATAAAACATCTTTTTTTTTTGTATTTAAATTTGTATTTTAATTATAATAATTTCAAACAGAGCTATTACAGCACTTTTCTTATTCTTGATTCCTGTGCCTTTGCTGCAGATCTTCTGTGGTGGAGCAGGACCTGCGAGGAAAGGTGACTGCGGCATTTGTGAGGAAAAAAAGGGAGAACACCTGAAATAAAAATATAAAGTAAGATCAGTTTGTTACTTCTAATACAGAAATCAAATGACATTGTGCTGTTAAAATGACCTGCTTTTCTATTTTGTTTGTGCATCTTTGCAGGATCTGAAATGTCTGCAGACTGGTGTGAGCAGTGAGGATGGAGAAGTCCACAGCAGCATCCTGGAAATGGTCCAGCCATGGATATAGACGCTCCATCACTCCACCTGACCTTACTGCCTCATCTGAGCTGGATGCTGCTGTGGTCTCTTCATCCTTAGTGAGTCCAGAGCCAGCGAGAGCATCTAGAAAAAGACCAAAAGACACTGAGAAAGTGATTTTGGTCAAGTTTGTTTGTCTGGTTTCTGTTCATACAACATCAGTCAATGGAGCCCAGTTTTCAGAAGCTTCAAAGTTTCAAGTTTTACTCTGTTTAAATGTTTTACAGGTAGTGGTGCTCATGGAGAGCAGGCACACAAATGTTTGGAGCAGACACAGCGATAGCCAGATTGTCCCACACATGTTCCCCCACTTTTGCCTCAAGGTTGTGTGGTTCAGGGGCGTCATCATGGTCTTCCTCATCCTCTCTGTGCACTCAGGCAATGATAGCCTCGATGTCCCTTTCTCATCCATGATCAGATTCAGTCTGACTGCAGCAGTGAGGGAGGTGATGGACGGCAGAGACAGGTGAAGGTGGACACGGTGGTCAGCTGCAGAATTGACACAGCTGTGTTGAGATGCAGTAGGATGTGGGTTCACCGTCTGTAAATACATAATTGTCAGAACAACACGTTTGAATAAAGCTTTTTTTATGTGATGTTGACTTGTATATGTATGTGTTTATTGTGATTGTTAATTTTATTAATTATTTTACTCATTTATTCATGTTTCCTGTTGTTGTCAGTAAATAAAATATAATTGTTTCATTAACATATGCATTAATGCATTACTTGACTGAAAATTGAGATGTATTCATTTTGGCTGCATTTGTCTAGTGTATATTAGTATATCAGTATATTACTGATGCTATGAGGTGTTAGTGCACCTGTCACTTTTATCTTTTTTTTAATTGCACAACTTATAATTGCATACAAGATCAGGGAAAGATGGTTGTATCTTTAACAATAAACAATCATAATGACAAAAAGGAAAATATAAATATAATGGGTTTGCGTACATCAAAGTATGAGATTACATACACAGAAAAAAGCACAATGACAAGGTTAAATATCTTTGAATAATAATATTCATATGATCATAATGCATCAAAATTGCATTTTTGTTGGTGTTGTTTTTGTTAATTTATAAGCCTGAGGGATGAAACGAGCTTAAATTCAACAAGAAACATCAACATATTTACAGATTTACTTTTTTTTTTATTGTATAGTACATTTTTAAACATAATGTAAAATTGAGAACATACAGAATTAAAATTAAAAAAAAAAAACGTATATATATATCAACATGGCGGATGCAATCAACGAGATTTGTCTTAATATACTCTTTTAGCGCTCGTTAAGTAGTATTATTGAAATTAAGTACCTCTGAGTATGCGGTTTCGAACCCTTTACCGTTCATTTGCTGTTCTTCTGCTGGTTGTTTCAAACAGCGTTGCATTGCTGCGGGCCCCCTTCTGGATGGGGGTGAAGTGTATTCATTGCTAATGCACCGAACTGAGATGCCTGTACCGTGACGGTTCGGTACGAATACATGTGCCGTGCCGTGCCGTGCCATGTTGTATGCTTTGGATCATGAGCTGTTCCAAGCCTTCTCCATACTTTTGTCTTCCCATCATTCTGGTACAGGTTGATCTCAATTTCAGCCGTCCAAAGAATGCTTTTCCAGAAGTGGTCTGGCTTTTTTAGATGTTTTTTTTGGCAAAGTCTAATCTGGCCTTGTTTGCACCTTGTGGTGAACCCTCTGTATTTGCTCTGGTGAAGTCTTGATTGTGGACTTTGACAGTGACACACCTACCACCAATAAAGTGTTCGTCACTTGGCTGGATGTTGTGAAAGGGTTTTTCTTTACCATGGAGAGGATCCTCCATTCATCTACCACTGTTGTCCTCCGTGGACGTCTAGGCCTTTTTATGTTGTTGAGCTCACCAGTGCGTTCTTTTTTTCTCAGAATGTACCACACTGTTGATTTGGCCACTCCTAATGTTCCTGCTATCTCTCTTATGGATTTGATTTGTTTTTGAAGCCTAACGATTGTCTGTTTCACTTGTATGGAGAAATCCTTTGACTGCAAGATATGGGTTCACAGCAACATCTTCCAAATGCAAATGGCACACTTAGAATCAACTCCAGACCTTTTACCTGCTTAACTGATGTAGAAATAACGAAAGACTAGCCCACGCCTGTCCATGAAACAGATTTTGAGTCAATTGTCCATTACTTATGGGCCCTTGACAAAGGGGGGAGGTACATATTAAAGAGCTGTAATTCCTTTATCTTTCCTCCAATTTTGATGAGAATACCGTCAAATTAAAGCTCAGAGTGTGCACTTTAACCCATATTTATTATATAACTGTAACTTGAATGTTTTGGTCAGCAGCAAAAATAAAAAAAATTGTGTCAGTGTCCAAATATATATGAACATGCAAATCGCTTTCAGTTCATGTATATTTCATGGCCTTAACTTAAATGCTTTGTTTTACTTTACTCCACATTTTTTTATATGAGGTTGAGGTCAGACTTAACCTTTATAAAACATAATCCAGAATGTACTTTTGTTTTGTTGCTCTGGTATGTTGTGAATCAATACTCATTTATTTTGCATTACAAAACTTTGTTTGAATTTCTTTTGTTAAATTTTAGTTTGTAACTTCAACTTCTTTTTGATCCCTTGATGATTTTAAGTTGTCTAGACTCAGTTAGGCATTGGTTAGTGTTGGTATGCATATTCCATATGTTTCATACATTTTCTGGTGTGCAAAAAAATGGGTAAAAATAATTTCAGAGGGCTTCATTTTCTTAGCACTTTTGTTGCTTTAATGTTGTTTCTGTGTTTGAACAATATACATTTTATAATATGTGTTTTTCCTTTTTAGTGCTTCCTTTTTATCTTAGCAATAGAATGGAATGTGTCTTAAGCACTGAATTACTGTCATTTAACATTTTACATGGATGCAATACATATTTTGACTTGTCAAACACTGTGGTGAAACATGCAACAAACCCCAGAGCAGTATGAAACAGTCATATGAATATATACAGTCATGGCCAGAATTATTGACACCCTGAATATATGAACAATATGAACAAAGAAGCCTGTGAAAATAAATCTGCATCGTTAATCCTTTTGATTCACAAAAAGCTAACAGTCATTGAAGTAAAACAGTAGAATATGGGGGGAATCTCATTATGAAATAAATGTTTTTCTATAATACACGTTGGCAACAATTATTGATACCTCTACAAATTATTATGAGAAAAATATATCTAAAGTATATTCCTATTTAAAAAAAAAATGTAACACAACACCAGGGTGACTATGAATATAAAATTGTCCAGCCATGACTTCCTGTTTCACAGGAATATAAATATGTGGGAAAACAAAGGCCCAATTCCCTTAATCATTCATCACAATGAGTAAAAACAAAGAATATAGTGCAGCAAAAGATTGTTGAGCTTCACAAATTAGAAAGTGGCTGTAATGAAAATATCTAAAGCACTGGAAATTCCCATTTCCACCACCAGGTCAATAACTAATAATTTCCAATCAACAGAAAATGTTACAGATCTACCTGAAAGAGGACGTTTGTCCATTTTGTCTAAGCAAGGTGAAGAGGAGAGTTTGAGTGGCCAAAGACTCTCCAAGGACCACAGCTGGAGAACTGCAGAAAATAGTTCAGGCTCGGGTTCAGAAAGCCTCAAGAAAAAATGATCAAACAGCACCTACATCACCACATGTTGTTTGGGAGGGTTTCAAGAAAAATTCTCCTAGCTCATCCAAAAACAAACTTCAGCATATTCATTTGCTAGACACGACTGGAACTTCAAACGGGACTGGGTTCTACGGTCAGATGAAACTAAGAAATGAGCTTTTTAGCAGCAAACACTCAAGACGGGTAAAAAAGTACCCCATGTGCACAATGAAATATACTGCTGTACCTTTAATGTTGTGGGGCTATTTTTCTGCCGGAGGTCATGGACATCTTGTTCAGATACATGGCATCTTGTAATCATGGCATCATGAATTCTTGCAAACAGCAACAGATAAAAATCAAATCCTGATCCATGTTTGGATCTTCCAGCAGGACAATGATCTAAAAATAAACATCAAAATCAAAACAAAAAATGGGTCACTGAACAGTGAACACAAAACAAAGTTTCTGCCATCATGGCCATCCCAGTTCCCTGACCTGAACTCCTGAGTGGGGTGAACTTGAGAGTACATGAACATAGACCTTAGAATTTAAAAGATCTGGAGAGATTCTATCTGAAGGAATGGTCTCTGATCTTTTGTCATGTGTTCTCCAAACTCTTCAGGCATTAGGAGAAAACTCAGAGCTGTTATCTTAATTGGCAAATGGAGGTTTTAAAAAAGTATTGAATAAAATAATAGTGGCCAATGTGTATAAGAAAAACATTTATTTCATAATGAGATTCCCCTCATTTTAATTGTTCAAAAAAAAAATGTTTTCACTTAAATGAAAGGTTGGGTTTTTGTGACTTTTGTGGGTTGTTTGAATAAAAGATCAAAAGAATTAATGAAAAGAAGGCTTCTTTGTTTAATGAGTGTTCCTGTGCAGTGGTAGAGATTAGCAGCGCAAAAGTTTTCACAGGCTTCTTTGTTCATATTTACCAAGGGTGTCAATATATCTGGCCACGACTGTATAGTCAAATCAAAGGTGTGTTTTGTTGTGACTAAGACAAAAGCATGCACTGCTTTAAAGGTACAAATATTTTAAAAGAATTACAAAACTGCATAGCAATGTTTGTTGTTTTACCCATGTATTTGAGTCACACAAACAAATAAACAATTTGCTTTTATTAGTGTGTTTAGTCATCATTTGCATTATGTGTCACCTGTATCCATTTATTGCAATCCAACCACTGTTCTATACTCTATAAGACTGTTCATTTAAGATTTTAAGATACAGATTTTATATATTGTATGCATTGACACTACCATTTAAAAAAAAAAAAGAAATTAATAATTGTATTCAACATGAACACATTAACACGTGAAAGTCACATTTAAGACATTTACTGTACAGTGCTACAGAATGTCTGTATTTCAAATATATGCTTACAAAGAGATGAGTTTTCAGTTGTTTCTTGAATATTGTCAGGGATTCGTCAGTCTGGATGGGATTTCATTTCATTCCACCAGCAAGCAACAGTGAATGAAAATGTTCTGGAAAGTGATTTTAAAAAAAAGTGATAAGAAAAAATAATAATATAAATAACAGATAATAATAAGAATATGATTTTTTTTTAACACAAAATCAGCATAGAATGATTTCTGACACTGAAGACTGACTGATGAAAATTAGCATCAAGGGAATAAATTACATTTTATACATATTAAATATACTAAAACAGAAAATAATTACTTAATTTAAATTTGTAATAATATTTCACATTATTACTGTTTTTACTATATTTTTGATCAAATAAATGCAGCCTAGGTGAGCAAAACTTTCAATTAGAAACATTTAAAAATCTTACTGACTTTGAGAAATTTAGAAATGTAGTGTATACAGGCCTACATTTTAATGCCAAATACATCTGTTAGTTGTTCAAATGACAAATGAAAATGGCAGTCTGTTATCTTTTATTATAGGCCTATTCCATGTCCTACTGGTTGTAGCCTATTGCCTGATGTGTTTTTTTTTCTGGTGATGCTCTCTAACATTTTTTGAACTGGTTTAAAAGTACTGCGGTGGTACTATAATACTTTAATATATACCATGGTGGTAGACCTACTTTTATGATTAGTCATAAACAATAGCATTTAGATGGTACTCCACATTAGTTGTGTACACTTTCAAAAACATAATAACAAAAACATAATAATACCAATTTTTTATCTAACCACTGACACATCTAGGAACAGCCAGGTTTTGTTTACAGCGTAAAACAAAGTGAATCATCTAATTAAAATAATTATGCCGACTGAGAAGATATTATCAAGTTGGACTTTTTTCACTGAGCGAGAGGCGTGCTTTACATATGTAAATTATATTTTAATATATACGATCTGATTGGCCAAGAGACAAGTTTGGAACTCATTATGTTAATTTAACCCCGCCCCCTTCACGCGCATCTGCCTCTCTCTGCGCTACCATCCTCAGAAGCCGTTGACGGCTCTAATAGTGACGGATCGACCACCCGCAATATTATTTTATTTTTCCTTTTTCATTTGTTTTCTGGAAAAAAGAAAAAGGAGTACAAGTAAGCCTCACTGCACACATCCGTCCTCAGCAATCCTCATCAGATCTCTTCAACACATAACGTTAATCCTGTTTTGAGCTTTTGTAAGAGCTAGTGCTAACGGTAACTTAGCTAGTGCACGATTATTGCTAATAACTCAACGATACAACCTCGAGACAAGTCGGGACAAGACCAGGTTAGTAGCTGTGTCTAATGACCATTCGAGTGCACTAAAGAGGTTTTATTATGAAGGTGTTTGTGATCGTAGTGTTGGGGTCCAGCTGTCCTGCTTTTGATCGGTCAGTGTCGGCTAACGTTAGCATGCTATCAGCATAGCATCCTGGTGAAGATGTACCGTATTGTTTTTTAATAAGAGCCTGTGAGGTTTTCATTTATACCGCTTGCCATTTTAGCAAGTTTTATGTTCATGTTGAGTTGAAGTAGTACGCCAAGATTGAAGAAATGCATAAGACATGCTTTGACTGAGACTGCATGTCAGACAAGTGTATTGTTTTGGTTCAAATCAAGGCTCCAGTTGATTTTTTTGCGTAAACATATATTAAATCGCACTCTAAAAGACTTTAACTTGGATTCTAGATGAAGCCCGTGTTGTTAAACCGTCACAAATCCCGATGCTAATGTGCTTGTAGCTCTGGCCTCACTTCGCCGCCATTTTGTTTTGTTCTCGCCATCAAATCCTTTAGTCAAATCCGCAGGATCAATTATACATATATATATTTCTTTCCCCGTGTTATATTTGTCGCCTTCTCCGATTTATCTTGTAGTCAATTGTTAGATTACTGCACCTGTTTGAAGTGATGTTATTTTGAAGTTATGTATATTATGAAACATATAACTTAGGTCTGCCTCCTCCTCCCAGCAACAAACATGGAGGCCGCGGCTCCATGAAGCGAGTTAACCAGTCAAAACAGACAATTCACCGGGTTTATAATATATCAGCCACCCGGTTTGTATATCAGATAACTGGCTTATCGTAAGGTTAGATGAATTATCTAAGCGTTTTTGTGTAAAGCTGCTCTGTGCCCATATGGCCAGTTGGCAAAGCGTGTAAAATAATCTCTACGCAGCTCTTGTTCACCAGCGCTGCTTCATGTTGCGTAGAGATTATTTTACAGGCTTTGCCAACTGGCCATCGCTGCTATTCCTAATCTGCATCTGCCCCAATCAATGACAGTGATGTGTAGTACATTGCGATTTGTGTGTTAAATAGAGAAGCAGGACGGTTTAGAACTGTGCTCTTCACTAACGGATCGGGGCTTTTATTATTCATGTTGGAGCAGTTTTGTTTTTGAACAGCATTTACTACAGTTATTGTAAAGCCTTTAACTGAAAATAAATATATGGGATTGCACAAACATTTTAATAATAATTTATGATAGAAAGTGAGAAAATTAGCCCAAATTACTAGTTACTACAGTACTGATCATAGATTATTAAAGATCCTCAGGCCAGATTCGAACTCGGGACGCCCGTAGCGCAATGCAAACATTTAAGAATATTTTGTTGTGATATTGAGAATGGTGGCTCATCCAAACATTCTATTATAAAACAGATAGTTCCGGTGTTGTGCCCATTTTCGACCCCCTGCCAAATTATTACCCCTCTAGTAGGGCTGTGCGATTTGGGGAAAATATCTAATTGCGATTTTTTTGACAGATATTGCGATTTGATTTGCGATTTTAAATGTGCAAAGTCAAGCTTCAGCTCAATATTGTCAATAATGTGCAGCACAGTATGAGTATCGTTACCCTGCTGAAAAAAAACAAAAAACAATAGAAACCATCACAGAAATTCTTATAGTTTCCATAAAAACCATTACAAAATTCCTTTTTGTTTTGGGCATTATTCCAATAGGAATTACTGTTGTTCTATTGGTTGCCATCTGCTATTGCATTCCATCATGCACTCTATTGGTGTCATCCCACCAATAGAATGCATTAAAATACCAGTAGACACCATTATAGTTTACATTAAAACCAATACAATTCCCATTATATCCCTTTAATCATATTGTGTTTTGGGAGGGGTTCTACGTTATTTTTATTTATTTTTTTTCTGCAGGGAAGATTATAATTGTATTACTACTTTTACAGAATTACTGAATTTCACAGGAAATATTTGTTTATTTTTTATAAATAAAGAACTGTATTTCTTTAGTCAATTATTAAATTATTACATGTTACATGGGCTGATTTATTCATTTAAGTATTTGGGATTTTAAGAACAAGTGGGAAATGTGCTGAATGTTTCATTTCATCCAAGTGAAATTGGCAAGCAGTTAGACTTAAATTACATTCGTTTTAAACGCGGAGCCAGGCGCGAGTTGACACAGGTTGCGCACGTGCGTCAGGCCTCGTCCATATTGCCAGATGCGCTCGTTAGAGACTTGCGGAGCAGAACCGGACGCGAGACCGTGAGTATAAAAGAGCATCACGAGACAGGCTGCGTGTGGTAAATGGCAGCTGTGATTGCTAGAACTTTTACATCTGTAGTACCCACAACTTGAATTGAAACAAGTACAAAGACATTTTTATCGGCCCTACCTTATGGAGAGGAAAAGCCTATGGGCATGCCACTTAATACGTATGTGCATGACATCACCGTTTTTATAGTTAACAGTATCATTTTCAAAAACTTGCACTTTGAAACCTGTTTTCAAAAGTTTGCATTTTCAGGCCCTGTCTTTGTTGTGTAAATGAATGGCCAAAAAGCTATTTTTTTTGTTGTTGAAATCTGTGTCCTGTAAACACCGTATTCAAATTACTGTAAAAACTGTATATTTCAATAACTGATTTAATGTAAAGTGTAAGGCAAGGAATTTGTGGGAATGTCAGATTGCAGGTTTTCACTGTAAATCATGAGAAGACTGTTCATTTTTTATTTAAAAATCCATACAGTATTTTAGTGTAAAATGACACAATGTCCCAGTAGATCTTTTACATTTTGTAAAATGGTCTAAAAATTTAAATTGTTAAAAAAAATGTATAGAAAGAGAACTTTCCATTTACCAATTAACAGGTTTTTGCCTTAGCATGTTTACAGTATTTTACTGTTAAAACTACACATTTTAAATCATTTTAAATTTAATTGAAACCTTATTTATTATTTTGTGGAGAGTCTCTTGTGTTGTCTAAATGGATGAGTTCTGTTAAAACTATTGTGAAATAAACACGCAGCACCAAGCTGTTTTTTAGTATGTTGCTATGTATTTAGGGTAACAGATTGTGTACCTTCGTGATAATTAATCTACAGGTGGCAAGATGTAGGCAGTTTCATTATTTGTCATACCGGAGGCTACTTACGTGGTTTTGCAAATGTTGTCTAGTGTTTAACACAAGAATGTTGTCATGGCTTCTGTTTATTTTAAAATCAGAGATTTTATGAATGTGTGTGAGTTGAGTGGCCATCACTGGCTAGCAGTAAAGACTAGGGCTGGGGCGATAAATCGATGCAGAATCGATTTCTGGATCGATTCTGAGATTTTCCGAATGCATTGCGATTCCTCTCGAATCGATTCTGAGATTAGGTTTTAACAGCAGATGGCGCTCTAATCTAGTTTTTATCTGCACATTCAAATGCTCATGAAGAAGAATGCTGAAGAGCACTTGTGCGGTCGGCCGAGTCATGTAATCTCACCTCGGCTCAGAATGCTTTTATGACACAAGATTAATGTAAACACAGCCCACTGTGAACACCCTTGTAATTCGCTTCAACCTTTTCGAATTTTATGAATGATTATTTTAGGTTCAAGTATGTGTAAGGTAGGGTTGTGACGGTGAGGAAATTTTCCCCATGGTTAATCGAGGTGTGACAACACCGGTAATACCGGTATCACCGTGGTGGGGGGTAGGGGTGGGCGATATGGAAAAAATATCATATCACGATTTTTTTCTTTGAAATATCACGATTCACGATTTTATCACGATTCTTTGTCATGTTGGTTTTACTATTTTGCAAGTTGTCTGAGCATTACAGCCAAACTAATTTCCCTATTATAAAGACAAAGCCTTTCAAGGTAACAAAAAAATAAAAAAAGAGTGGCAGATATTTAGGCCAAAGTGGGCGAAGATAAAAAATCTTTGTCATTATTTTATCTTTGTTATTAAGAAATAAGAACAAAGATGCACATTACAACTACACATAATATACAAATAAAACAAACAGTGCTTTATTTTCAGGTACAATGGGTGTATTTAGCAGGAGCATTCAAGAAATTGAATGAACAAATATAATAAAACACTATATAGACTGATTCCTAAAGCAACTGTATTAAAGTTCTTCAGTCAAGAATAGTGAGTGATTTTTCTCTGTTTTTGTTGTTGTTTTATTAACGTTAAATGAATAGTTCACCCAAAAATAAAAATTCTGTCATCTGTCTTAGGGCTGCACGATATTGGAAAAAACTCACATTGCGATATTTTGTTTTTCTGCAATATATATTGCGATATGAAAAAAAAAAATCACCAGATGATTTTAATCTCTATTTGTAAAAAAAAAAAATCAATGATTGGGGTGATTTTATAGGCGAGTAAATCAGCATAGAAAATAAACAAATTACAACCATAGCATCTGCGTGGCTCTTACCTTGTCTACACCTGACGCGCGCGACGCCACAAAATACTGTAGAACCCATAATCAGTGATGCTGTCTGTCTACACTGGATGCATGCGCGGCGCGACAAATTCCCGCTCTAATCCCGGTCTAAATCCCCGCTCTAACTGATGCCTCGCTCTATTTATGACGTACTGACACAAAAAATCAAATGATTTGTAACAGTAGCTTTGTCGCGTCCAGTGTAGACAGACTTTGGGGCCATAGGCCGTTCACATGTCGTGGCTAAAAACGCGGGGAAAATGCCAGCCGCGCTGCTTTCTCCTTCTTTCCAAAGCGCTCTGGAGCTTGCGCGTTCGTGGCTTCTGCCGTTGCTAAGCAACCTTGATCAGCGCTCTCCTCGACAACGCGGAAGTTTCAGCAAAGGATAAATGGATTTCCAGCACTGAAATCTTGCAGTAGCTCTGCTACTAAATTTATTTAAAAATGGATATCTCTGTACAGCTGTCGCGTCTGGTGTAGATGCAGTGTCTGTGTGTGAGCAAAGAAAACAATCAGTATATATGTATATAACGAAAAGTATAGGCCTACTAAACATCGCACATCCTGCGATGTGACTATTGCGGATGCGCACATCGCGATATCGATGCTGAAACGATATATCGTGCAGCCTTAATCTGTCTGTCAATTCTGTCATAGTGTTTCATTTTTATACCACCATTTATTCAAAAGTTGTTTTAAACCTGAATGAGTTTTTCTTCTGCTGAACATAAATGCTATTTTGAGGAACTTGGAAAACCAAACAGTTGCTGGTCCACAGTGACTTGAACTGACTTCCAAAGTATTTTTTTCCTTCTATCAAATTCAATTTGATTACCCACATTCTTCAAAATATCTTCTTTTGTGTTCAGCACAAGAAAGACATTAATATAGGTTTGGGACAACGTGAGTGAGTAAATAATGACAGAAATTAAATTTTAGGGTGATCTATCCCTTTAATGACCGTCGGCTGTCCCTTTAAGACCTGCACGCATCTAATATACAGGCACGTATCCGTTTTTCTCTCAACCGTTTACATTTATTTTGGACATAACCGAGTCTATACGTAAACCTTGTGTGTTTTGACAGTATTAGCGCAAAAGATAACTTAGTTCAGTAATCAGGCGCTGTTTGACAGGCTTTAGCGCACCCTTCGGGTGTGTGCGGCGCTCAGAAAAAGCGCACGTCAGACCAGTGTGCGAATGAAACATTTAAAAGCACATGCAAATAATGTACTTTTGTGATTGCAAATAAGTGCAGTGTCCTGTGAGAGTAACTCTACCGCTGAGTTAACACTGATGTGAATGTATGTTGCGTTGTACAGTAAGCTATATGACGGAGGCGCCAGAACTGCAGCTGATAGAATGTGTGCAGCACGATATTACGATATTTCTTCAAAAGCAGATCGTGGAGACATTTTTAGCGTCCACGATCAAAAATAGTCATATCACACACCCCTAGTGGGGGGTCGTTTGAGTTTTCCCTCTTTTCCTAGCTTTCCTTCGGTTTTAAATAGGCTGTAAGCACCATGCGCGTGTTACTTTCACTTTTAAATTTGCGGCAATTCGGCGTCAAGCAGTTGTTTGTTTTTAGTTTGTTTGTGTTTTCCCACTTTTCCTCACTTTCCTTTGCTTAAATAGGTTATAAAAGCTCCATGTGCGTTTTACTTTCACTTTTAAATTAGCGGCAATTCGGCATTTTCAATTAAATTCAAGCAACAACAAAATACAATGTAGAACATATAACTTTTATTAACAAAACTAATAAAAATACACCATGCTATATGCCTAATATAACAGCTCATCATTTTTAACTGATTAAATCTAATAGTTTTGACAGTTAACAGATTTATATTGATTCTATGTAATCGGAGTAGATAATAAAAAACAACAACTATTATTTAAATAAAATCAAATAGATGCAAATACTTAATAAAAAATTGTGCCAAGAATCTTTTTTTTTTTTTGAGTTTACTGTTTGAATTAACTTGCTGCTTGTCTGATGGGTTTGTGCAAATTTCTGTCTGGTCTGGCGTAGGGCTGGGTGGTATATCGAGTTTGTACGATATATCGATATATTTTTTTTATAAGCGATATGGTATGAAGCAATACCGTTAATATCTATATTCTGTAGTTAGATACAGTGTTGGGCAGTAACTAGTTACTGTAACTTAGTTACTGTAATAATATTACTTTTTGCAGTAACTAGTAGTGTAACTAATTACTAATAAGAGTTCAGTAATATTACAGTTACCATTCGTAAAACAGCTTAGTTACTTAGTTACTTTTGATGCCTCAACCCCGCTGATTTAAAATCCAAAAATCAAACAATTTTTTGATTTTATTTTCATAATTTTCACGACTCGCACATGATCTGAACACTGTTGTGTAAGTTGTGGCTTTACTTTACTCTGGCATTACATCCCTCTGATCAGCATGTGGTACATTATATTACTATAATTAAAAATATTTTTTGAAAATTAAACTTTCTTACAAACTTATGTGATTTGATAAAATACATAATGAAATATAATCATATATGGGTAACGGAGAAATTACAATTAGCTTCAAGCTACACATGACAATTAATGAGATTAATACAACACTTCTACTTGAATGTCACTATTAATTATTGAGTGTTTGTAATAACTGCGATCCGATGTGGATTTTGGTCAAATGATGAGGCAGAAATATGTTATTAGTAACATTTATGTGGAAGATACACAGTTACAACTTCTGTGGGGCGTGAAGAAAAAGTAATGTAACTAGTAGTGTAACTAATTACTGTTGCCAGAAAGTAATAAGTAAAGTAACAATATTACTTTTGAAAGGAGTAATGAGTAATATATTACATTATTTGAGTAACTAGCCCAACACTGGTTAGATATGAGCGCATCTGAAAAAATATCTAGGGAGGACACCTACTGAACTGCTGCGGAGAAAGTGCATAATACAATTTGTTCTAAACATGTGACAAGCTTTAAATGAAGGGCTTTAAAAAAACTCGTAAGATAGAGTAGCCTATAGTTTAATTTTCTGTGATGGTTCTATTGTTTTTTTACAGCAGGGTTTTGCTACTGAATTATCCACTAACCTAGTTTATAATAGTATTTTTGTCATAGATTATAATTATATATGCATTCATTTGTTGTTTTTCTTTACAATAAAGTTGTCTATATTTAGAAGATTGTGTGTGACAAAAAAGTCATGATCAGGTCAACACACATTGAGGTATAAAAAAATCAACACTAATTTAAAAAAAGCTGCCCTGGTATCAGATCAATATCGGTTTTGGCAGATAATCAGAATTTTTGGTATCGGATCGGGATCGGTATTGAAAAAGTGGTATCGAGCCACCCCTAATCTACACTAAATTATGTGATCTGGAGTGTCTGTTTTCTCCCACGTGTGCAAATGTTATGAGTCAAGAGCGCGTTTACTCTCTAATGTTAGATCTTCCGTATTAAAAAAATCAAGTGTAAAATTTTTCCACACATGAAATATGAAAGCAAATAGACATGATTATGACACTATATTTGGATGTTTATGACTATAAGCTGTGTGGCATTATTAAACATACAAAGAGTGCATGTCTGCCTATTATAGAATCAAAATCAACTATAGATCACAATTAGAAGTTATTACAAGCACTCGATGATGGTTCAAGGTGGGTTTTAAGCAAAAACATTAATCACATACATTTTCAAATGTGGCTCGATGCTAATTGTACATCTGTTTATATTTCAAGATGTTTTCTTGTAAAGCATTATAGATAGTTTGTGTTTCTGGCGTAGAACCAAACTTTATTTAGCTATATTAATTTAATGCTATATATTGAGCTGCAGACTATGTTAAATCCATATATGAGATGCATATCTGCGGAAAAATTAATTGTTGGTCTACAGGACTACACAGAGAAAAATCCACCCATAGAAATTACATTAGTTATTTGGGTCTTGTTTATAGTATTTGCCAATATGGCCTGTTTCAGTAAAACATAAACGATACCAAACACCCGTCCTTTCATGCCTACACTTGGCTGTTCAGTTTAGCATTAATTTTGATCCTGAAAACATGGGAACGCTTGAAAGGGGACACCCTTCAACTCAGCATCACGTTCTCCCTTTTCACTCTCTCTTTCTCTGGCAGTCTCAGGACTCACCATACTCAATGAGCGTACAGCGCAATGTCAGAGCGCTCTGGGCAAACGGCAAAGGGGAAGGATGGCAAAGCCAAGTATGCGTCTCTCAACCTGTTTGATACCTACAAAGGAAAGAGCATTGAAGCACAGAAGCCTGTTGGTGAGTTTGCATTGACTTAAAGCTTATGTTTAAAGTAATTTGTCTCTATCTGTTTGTATATAGACGATCTTGGGTTAAATTCAGGTCAGCATGAAATCAACATGGACCTTGTTAACTTTTCTAATGCACATTTCTTAATGTTCACAATTCTGAATACAGTTTTGAACACTTGTTGAATATCTTTTTGAAATCAGAAATATGTCACATGAAATGGGTTTGAAAATTCTGCTCCACGCAGGGCTCCAGACTGCGACTAAAACGGTCGCATTTGCGACCAAAAATATTAATTTGCGAGTGAAGTTTTTGCTGAGGTCGCCACTGGTGACTATATTACATGTTATGACATAAAAATTTGCATGTAAGGACTTTTTTCCTGATTGTTTCGCGATCACATCTTTTGCTTTGTTCACTTATTAAACTTAAAATTAAAAGACGATACGAATCAAAGTTTTAGTGGAAAAAAGTTTCAAACAGTCCTCGTCTCTGCCGCACAGCAGCGCTGACGCACACAGTCTGCTAAACGCAGCTCCAGTTGTGCAGCGCGAGAGAGATTGAAATGATGGAGACGTGCAAGTGCAGAAAAGCCGTGTCTATTTCGTGCACAACTTGAACAAACTTCAACAGGTAATGCTGTCAGCTCTGTGGATACTGGCAATATTGTCAACAATTCTCATTTATAATCATTACTAATATGGCTTCTTCTTATCGAGATCTTAGTCTATATGCTGTGTTCTGTTAATGCGTGGACTTCATGTTGGATATTTGAAGCGCACTTGCCATCCAGTAATCACAAAAAGCTTTGTGCTTTGTTACTTTTTAATAAACAAAATATAAGCTTTAAAATGATGCCAAATTCATAACGAAATTCAAACAATATGGTTTTGGCGCTCTTTAATGCGGACCTCCAGCGTACACTTTCGGTAGTATAAATACAAGTAGTCCGTGTATGCGTCCGGATTGCGCGCGCGGAAAGTATAACACAGGCTTAATGCGGCAGGCGCGATCTCTTTAGCGCCTCAGTTAAAGCAGCAAGTGAACCCATTATATCTTTCTATGTACTACTATAGTACGAAATGAACATGATTTAACATCAAAAGGTAGGCTATTTTATAAGAGAGCCTACAGTACAACTTACTGAAATGTTTCATGTAAAAGCTCATTCAGTGTTTCAAACTGAGGAAAACGTGTAAAGCTTGTAAACATTGCATTGTAATAATACATTTACCTCAGAATAACCACTCGGTGTCCATAAGCTCATCAGTTAGCTAGAAAAATAACTATAAAGAGGAGCATTTAGCTATATTTATGCGCTATTGCATATTAATATTTGTACTTAATCTGCTGTCTACATGATTCAACTCCTCCTATAAAATTGTATTTTACTAATGAAGAAAAACAGACTGAATGTGTGAAAGACATGACAACATTTATAGGATGTACTGAGGAGCCCAAACTACACTCAGTGGCCAAGTGATGCTTATGGTCCATGATATTGGTACAGATTCTGTGTAACGAACAATTCTTTGTGACTGTATATTTCAAGTTGGAAAAGACATTTAGTTCCCACTTTAAGTGAACCTTAGTTCCCAGGTCGACCTGATCATCTACAGGATGGATTAAAATGCTGATAAAGTCAAGAAAAGATGAGACAAACACATGACAGAATGATTGAAATGTTAAAATGTAGGGAAAAAATGATAATAAAATAATAGAATCAAAAATGCCAAACAGGTGTGCACATCCCAAATACCCAGATCATGCTCAGGTGCAGGACAACTAAGTAACTTAAACGAAAAAGGAGGAGTGATGTCCGCACACTGAAAAATGCTGCTCCAATTGAATTTATTAATAGCAACGTTTCGACCCTCAGGTCTTCATCAGGCACAATAATAAAATAATACACTTTTATCCTGCGGCACCTAAAAAAATAATTTGGCGCCCAAGTTTTTCTCTTATAGGAGCCAATGGCTCCTTACTCGATTTTTTTGTCTGGAGCCCTGTCCATGGTAATTGTATCTGTATTTTGTCATTGATTTCTAGGGCCTATGAATTGAAATCTTGAAATTTATACAATTTATCAACAATTTTTTAAAGGTTTAACAAGTTTTTAGTGCCCTATGAAATCTGACCCCCCCCCCCCCCCCCCCCCCCCAATTCTGTGTTTTACGTTTTCTTTTTTCTGGATTCCTTTTGAAATGGTTTCATTACATTTAAATAATCAAAAAGCTTGTCTAAACAAATGAATAGATAAACAATTAACATTTTAATAATTTTATAAAAATGTTTACATTAAAAGGACCCTATAAAATGTTTTATTTTTGTGTTGTGTTGTCTGGTTTAATTTTTCTGGATTCTTGATTTAATATAAATGTATTATCGAAAACAGTGGTAATCAATAGGGATGGGCGATATCTTATCGTTTGCGATATACCGGTAAAAATTCTCCTCACGATAAGAATTAGTCTTCCCGCGATGCTGAGCGACATCGCGGAAGGCAGACGTGAAATTGAGGAGGAGTATATCGCTAAATGATGAGCTCAAGCTCCTTTTACAATCTGTAACTGGTTTGGTCAGGGCTGTACAGTGCACCAAAAAATCAGTCTGAATAAATGTAGTAGGCCTACAGTATGTGTCAGGGCTCGACAGTGCGAGCATTTCACTTGCATTTGCGACTAAAAATAGATGTGTGCGAACTGGAAAATGTATTTAGGAGCATGAGTGCGAATACAATACAAAATACAAAACAGCGTAACTTATACAGTAGCCAATAACAAACGTATTAATTTATTCAGTTTATTTATGGAAAAATAGCGATACAGCCTCATATGATTACTGAACTTTAAAAAGGCAACGGTTTAATTTAAATGAGCACAGATGAGAAGAAAAGCGGAGCGAGTGAAGGAGACGCGCTGAATGACGCACATTCGCCACTAGAGGGCACTGACGCTGCCGTAACCCCGGTAACCCTGTAAACAAAGCAGCTGGCTACTTTCCTAAAACTGTGTAAATAATGTTTCACAGTCATTTAGATATTTATATTAGCTTTAGTCTTCACAATAGCATCAAATAATTATTACTTAAAGACTTAATGAGCTATTTATTTTCAAAACAAAAATTCGAACCTAAACATTGCCTATCCACTGACTGATTCGTTATTATTGTTCAGTAACACTTAATGCCTGGCTCACACTACAGGATTTTTAGCCCGATTTAGCCCCGATTTCCCCCTCCCGAGGAAAAATCTTGTCGAGCACCTCGATCGGTCCCGATGTTCGGCGCGGATTATCTGGTAATGTGAGGCGTTCACAGATCGAACCTTGCACCTCTCGATCTGCTCGTACACAAATCGGGGCCACCCCGATCATATCAAACATGTTTGATATTTAAGATTTAAATCGGGATGATGACGACTGATTACGTCAGTACTTTCACAATAGCCAATGCGTGACCGCAAAACAGCTGCTGCACAGGTCCCTTGGATAGTGGAGATGGAGGACACGCAGTGACGGCTCTAGGGCGGGGCTTGACGGGGCTATAGCCCATCAGAAACTTGCTTAGCCCCGGCACAGCCCCCCAAGGATTTCCAAATGATTTTCCTGTTTTTTAACTCTCCGTGTCACTCTCATTAACATTGAAAAATAAACATTAAAAACCTAAAAAAAAGTGCCTAATATGTGGCCTATAAACAATTGATAATATGGGGGAGCAACTCAACTCAAGCATAGATATATATATCATGTATATAAACCTTGCTACGTGTACTGTGTTAGGTGGTAACACTTTAGAATACTGATCCTTTGTTAATGAATAACTATACAGGAATAAGTGACTAATGCACTATTAACATTGTAGTAACTACTATTACCTAACAAAAAACTCTGATTATTGATTTAGTAAGTAATAGCGCTCAGTTGAAACTGGTAGTTCACTATTAGCTAATCAATAACTACTATTTTTTTATATATATCCTGGAGAACTACTAAGAACTACTACTGTATACAGGTTCATAATTAATGTGAATTATGTATAATGTATAATTAATTCTAAAATGAAGATCATGGTAACCCACTAGTAATGACTCAAGAATGAACAATTCCTTCTAAAAGAACCACTAATTACTTGGATCAGTATTCTAAAGTGAAAAGCATCATTGCCTGACGTCATACTAGATAGTAATGTCTCATGTGTTACTACATCCTTCTGAAGAAATTACTAATTATTTGGATCAGTATTCTAAAGTGAAGATCACGATAACCCACTAGAAATTATTTAAATATTACCAAATCTAGCAAAATGAATTACTAACCAAAACCTTACAAAAACCTCAAAACTTTACAATGACTTCAGTAATTTCTAGGGAGTTATCACGATCTTCACTTTAGAATACTGATCCAAAAAATGAATTCCTTTAGAAGGATGTAGTACCACCTGAATAGTTACTATCCAATACTTTACAAAATTAGCACAGATGAGAAGAAAGGCGGAGCAAATGAAAGAAGACGCGCTGAATGAGCACATTCGCCACTAGAGGGCGCTGCCGTTATCCCGGTAACCCTGTAAACAAACAGCTGGCTACTTTCCTAAAACTGTAAATAATGTTTCACACTCAGTCATTTAGATATTTATATTCGCTTTAGTCTTCACAATAGCATCAAATAATTATTACTAAATAATTAATCAATATTAAATATATTATAATAAATATTACTTAATAATTATTACTTAATTATTAAATGAGCTATTTATTTTCAAACATTTTTTTCTAACCTAAAACATGGCCTATCCACTGATCTATAATAGAGAACAGTGGGCCTATCTATATATGGACTTATTCGTTATTATTGTTCTGTAACACTTAACAGGTTCCATTAGTTAACATGAAAAAACAATGACTGCATTTATTAATCATGTTCATCTTAATTTCAACTTTTAATAATACATTATAAAATCAAAAGTTGTCTGTAATATTATTCAATGGAGCTAACATTAACTAACATAGTTGTATTTTTTATTAATCAACATTAACAAAGAATATTAACTACTGCAACAATTAGCTATTGCACATTGTTAGTTAATGTTAACCTGCTATAACTAATGTTAACAAATGGGACCTTATTGTAAAGTGTTACCTATTGTTCTTTCGTTCATTTGAACAATCTTTTGCACTCTAATCTTGAAACACTTGTTTACTTTATATTTTTGTGTATTTTTTAATAAAAATTTAATTAAATTTTTTAAATAACTTTATTAATTTTTTTTAATAAAGTTATTTAACCTGTTAGGAGGACAACACTTTTTTTCACTTAGAATTTATATATTGTGATAAAAAAAAAAAACATATACCATGACAAAAGCTTCAATGAGTATTGTGAAAATTTGAAACCGTCACATACCTAATGTACATAGTTTAATAGGACTATAACTAAATTACATAATTAACCTATTAATAGGTCTGAAGCAAAATTATTTAAAAACCTTGTGTACTTTCTGTATTCTGATAAATCAAATAATTGTGCTTGTAAATGTATCTTTATATCCCCTTATTAAGCTAAAACACCTAATTTGAAAAATTTGCATTGCGCCCCTACATTTTTTTAATGTGCTCCTAAATTTTTCAACTTAGGAGCACATGTGCTCCTTGGGAAAAAGGTAAGCGTCAAGCCCTGCGTGTGCGATACAGTTTTGCATGTGTATGAGCCTGTTTACAAACCTGTTGTCCAACAAAGATATAATTTATTGACATGCTTTTTCTCCAAATTAACTTAATAACATAGTCGAGTGCTTGAAATACTTCTTTGTGACCAGACGTGGTTTCATATTACAGAATGATAGTTTTATATACAGTGATAAAGGCTATGTCGATTAGCATTGCATTATAAATATACTAGTATATACTAGAGTAATGGTTCACAAAATTCATGGTTCGGTTCGATACGACACAGTGGTGTCACGGTTTGGTATGTTTTCGATACGGGGGGGCGGGGCAATTGGTTACGTCGCAATGTTGGAAATATTTCTGTTTTTAAACCATGAAGGTAAGCCAATGGATATCACACAAGCACGCGTTTGCACCAGGGTTTGCACACGTGCAAACTTTGCTCAAGATGTATGCCGGTGAACGTCTTAATCTCAGTCAATTCACTATAAGCAGAAAGTGAAAGTAAAAACAGAATGACAGAGTAATGACGGAGCTTTCGGCATCTGACGCCGCATATTCTCTCAGAGACAAAGAGAGACGAATCTACTTCAACATATGCTGATAACGATATAGCCTATAGCTGTTTTCATTTATTTCCTTAATATTGCTCTTGTGGCCCGTACATAGTGAAAAAAAAATGAGAAGAAACGTATTTCGTGTTAAACAGGTTGTTTTTGAAAGTCGGTGCTTGAAATAAAAGCTTTTTATTTCATTGATTTTTATTGATTACTGCAGTGTTAATATTTTAATTATAGGACTATAATTTATTATAGCCTAATAGACCGGTTTTAAAAGACCTTTTTAAAAAACATTTTAATTGAGGAGTAAATAGCCTAATCTTATCCTCGCTGCGCGTCAGTTATGTGGTAATTATTGCGGGGCAAATTAATTGTAATTTTAATTTAATAATAAAAGTAACTTCATAATAACAATAGGTCTAATAAAAATAAGAATGTAACAAGCCTACATTAATTGGAAATGCCAAATACTCTTAATATTGCCAATAATTTATGTTTTTGACAATATCTCTGGCTATCGTCGATACAGGATCATCGTCTTTCGACGCCAGAGCATGTGAGCGGAGCGGAGAGCGCCTTTCTGAAGATTCCGCTCCGCTCGCTCAATACGCTCAGCACCACTCACTCAACCCAAAATGCCCTTTGGTAATTTCCTAGTTCGAGAATCTGTGGAATAAGCAATAGTTTGTCTAATGTTTCTAAAAGTAAATTCTAAAATCCTGTAAAGATTGACAGACGTTTCCCCGCAGTTTTGGTCTTTTAGAAAGTGTTTCTTTTATTAACGCCACTAAATAATTCTTTAGGTGCATTTCATCTTGTGTGTGCTTTTCATGGGCCTGATAAGCAAGGTGTATTTTGGGAAATTCTATGTGCATTTATTTCATCTTGTGTGCGTGTTTTGAATGTTCTATTGCACAATAACTGAAGCTGTGTTTTCATGGAAATAAAGTAGGCCTAATGAAAATCAAATATAGCCTACTTTTTCAGTTATTTATTTTTTTAGGAAAGTTTGCCAAGTGGCTTCAAAAAGAAGACACATTTTTAAATTAATAATTTTAATTTAATACATTTAAATGAATAAAATTAATTTGAAAAAGTGCAAGCTGAACGTCACCCTGAAACATAACCTTTACGAATTTCATTATAAACGGGGAAAAACACAATTAGGCCTACCAGAGAAATGTTATGTCAGAGCGTGATCTGAGCGGGATTTGGTTTACCGGTGAGTGTGAGCGGAACATTAGCGGAGCATTTGCTTTGGCCGTGAGCGACTGAGCGGAGCGCATGCCCACAAAGCGGAATTTTGAGCGGCTTCGCTCACATGCTCTGTTCGACGCACCCCAGCAAGAGCAGGTTATCACTGGGCAGACAGCACATTGCCTGTTATGTCGTTTGGGCTGCCTTGTTGAGCGCAGTGGCATTGAGAACATTATATTTCACACACTTTAAGCTCTTTTATTTTCCAAACGTAATAAGATTAGTCCAACGAATCGTTCGGTTTGCATGTGTACCGAACCGAAAGCCTCGTACCGAACGGTTCAATACGAATACGCGTATCGTTACACCCCTAGTGTATGTATGTATGTATGTACATTCCGCTCCGCTCCGTTGGATTCAAATACACATTTGGATTCGTGCCGAATGAGAGAGGTAGGCATCAGTTTCACCTTTAATTTGTTATATATACAGTGGGTACGGAAAGTATTCAGACCCCCTTAAATTTTTCACTCTTTATTATATTGCAGCCATTTGCTAAAATCATTTAAGTTCATTTTTTTTCCTCATTAATGTACACACAGCACCCCATATTGACAGAAAAACACAGAATTGTTGACATTTTTGCAGATTTATTAAAAAGAAAAACTGAAATATCACATGGTCCTAAGTATTCAGACCCTTTGCTGTGACACTCATATATTTAACTCGGGTGCTGTCCATTTCTTCTGATCATCCTTGAGATGGTTCTACACCTTCATTTGAGTCCAGCTGTGTTTGATTATACTGATTGGACTTGATTAGGAAAGCCACACACCTGTCTATATAAGACCTTACAGCTCACAGTGCATGTCAGAGCAAATGAGAATCATGAGGTCAAAGGAACTGCCTGAAGAGCTCAGAGACAGAATTGTGGCAAGGCACAGATCTGGCCAAGGTTACAAAAAAAATTCTGCTGCACTTAAGGTTCCTAAGAGCACAGTGGCCTCCATAATCCTTAAATGGAAGACGTTTGGGACGACCAGAACCCTTCCTAGAGCTGGCCGTCCGGCCAAACTGAGCTATCGGGGGAGAAGAGCCTTGGTGAGAGAGGTAAAGAAGAACCCAAAGATCACTGTGGCTGAGCTCCAGAGATGCATTCGGGAGATGGGAGAAAGTTGTAGAAAGTCAACCATCACTGCAGCCCTCCACCAGTCGGGGCTTTATGGCAGAGTGGCCCGACGGAAGCCTCTCCTCAGTGCAAGACACATGAAAGCCCGCATGGAGGACTCCAAGATGGTGACAAATAAGATTCTCTGGTCTGATGAGACCAAGATAGAACTTTTTGGCCTTAATTCTAAGCGGTATGTGTGGAGAAAACCAGGCACTGCTCATCACCTGTCCAATACAGTCCCAACAGTGAAGCATGGTGGTGGCAGCACCATGCTGTGGGGGTGTTTTTCAGCTGCAGGGACAGGACGACTGGTTGCAATCGAGGGAAAGATGAATGCGGCCAAGTACAGGGATATCCTGGACGAAAACCTTCTCCAGAGTGCTCAGGACCTCAGACTGGGCCGAAGATTTACCTTCCAACAAGACAATGACCCTAAGCACACAGCTAAAATAACGAAGGAGTGGCTTCACAACAACTCCGTGACTGTTCTTGAATGGCCCAGCCAGAGCCCTGATTTAAACCCAATTGAGCATCTCTGGAGAGACCTAAAAATGGCTGTCCACCAACGTTTACCATCCAACCTGACAGAACTGGAGAGGATCTGCAAGGAGGAATGGCAGAGGATCCCCAAATCCAGGTGTGAAAAACTTGTTGCATCTTTCCCAAAAAGACTCATGACTGTATTAAATCAAAAGGGTGCTTCTACTAAATACTGAGCAAAGGGTCTGAATACTTAGGACCATGTGATATTTCAGTTTTTCTTTTTTAATAAATCTGCAAAAATGTCAACAATTCTGTGTTTTTCTGTCAATATGGGGTGCTGTGTGTACATTAATGAGGAAAAAAAATGAACTTAAATGATTTTAGCAAATGGCTGCAATATAATAAAGAGTGAAAAATTTAAGGGGGTCTGAATACTTTCCGTACCCACTGTATATATATACATACATACATACATACATGCATACATATATATATATATATATGTAACAAATTAAAGGTGAAACTGATGCCTACCTCTCTCATTCGGCACGAATCCAAATGTGTATTTGAATCCACAGCAGCACAGTGAGGTGGTGTTCACGCTGAACGCAACAGATTGGACAACGGAGCACTGTAACTTTTTATAAGTTTCTTTAACTCATTTTATTTTGATAATGAACAGGCTGCAATGTCGCAAAAATATGTGGTGTCTTTCGTTTAGCGAGGTGCCAGCGCGATATGACCATACCAACGCTGATGCAAGACATCATTCAAAACTGTCAAGCTTTTGCAAAACAAATAAAACTGTAAAGCTTTTGCAAAATAAAGAAAACTACTTTCCGCCGTCTCTGTTTCCTTTCCGAGAACTTTGGAATGCGTCACCGTAGGCCTAACTCAGCATATTTTTTTCTTTTGTTTTGTTAATCTGTCAATGATTTAAGTGAAATATATTTAGTGTATAGGCATATATATTAGGGATGCAACGATACCATTTTTTCAGATCCGATCCGATCCAGAAAATTCTGAATATCGGCCGATTCCGATCCTAGCACAGTTTTTTTTTTTTTTTATATATAAATCAATGTAGAGTTTCTATACTTCTGTGTCACTCTTTTGTGTGTTAAACACAAGCTAATAGACAATTTAATTTTAATGAAAAATAACATGAAAATATATAGGGGCTGTTTACAACTGGTCACTTCATGCGTTTTGTAATATAAATCTGATCGCTCAAAACATTTCAGGAGGTGGTCTGGGCCGCATTCCAGACGAAACTGGACATGTGTAAATGCATCTGGTTGTTGAAACCACATATGTGAATTTTACTCCTCCCAAAATAATAAATGTGTGAGACCGTGTTATAGGCTATATAACATTTTAGTCAGATATGACTGCACTAATGCAACAAGCGTCACTGCGGACGAGTATCTGAGTATTTCTTCAACAAGCAGACGCTCAAACTGCCGCGAATGAAACTGAAAGAAAGACGCAGCAGGTCAACACACAATCATCTTCATTAAAAGTAGTAAGACAAACTTATATATCCAGTGCTTATGCCGCGCGCTCTCCTATTGCGGTCTTTGATCTGGAAATGAGCTGATAATTAATAAAATGCAGCGCTTTTGATTTCGTTGACGTGAACTTCATTACATTACATTTAAATATAGCGCGGCAATTGAAGCTCGGATTTATATCCATTTATGTGGCCAAGTGTAAATGGAAACGCTTAAACTATTCAGATAGATATCTGATCAGAGAAAACGCATGAAATGACCAGGTGTAAACAGGCCCATTCATAATCTATGACAAAAATACTATAAGGGAGATTTTAAACTAGGTTAGTGGATAATTTAGCAGCAAAAGTTATTCTAGAAAAATCATGAGTGCACAATTTTATAAAATCTAACCATTTAGTGAAATAACATTATTTAGTGGGAAACAAATAAAAGTGAATATGTGAAGGACTAAATCTGGTAAAATGTTACACATTGCTCTTTGCATTGTTCTAAAATACATTAATGAAAACAAGTAAATGTATTTATTTATAAATATAAACTACAAAATTAAAATACATTTCTTTTAAATATATAGCACAGTAATGAAGGCAGCAACATATGATAGAGGAGTCCTGCCTCCATTACTGTGCTATACATTAGATTATTAATAGCCTTGATAGGACAGTACAAGAAACGCTATAAATAATATTTCATTGCGCAAAAGTATTATAATATGAACAGCTCCGCTTATACGCATCCCGTGTGCAGAATGATGCGCTTGAAGCAGCACGGAGTTCAAAGCACAGAGGGAAGAGAGATTGATGCGTAGCTTATTAAATCTGCGCGATAGTTTATTGAGCCTTTTCTTTTAACGGTTTTAAATCTCAGTTATTGAGCGCTCTTGAAGAGAGTTTCATTGATTTGACTGTAGTAACCGAACGCAACACGCAGTTTGAACGCTGAACGCAGGATAACAGACAACCGCAGAGGAGAGAAGAGTTTACATGAACTTGAATTTAACGACTTAAATATTCATCTGTACCTCACATTAAACTATGGAACGGCTTCAGAACACTTGGACTTGGACGCTATGGTGCTTTATAATGCTTTTGTGCTTTCGTGGGGCTTAACAATAACACAGAATAGTATATACAGAATATCGGATTTGGATCGGTCTCGTCTCTCCGATACCCGATCCGCGGAAAATTACCAGATCGGAGCCGATACCGATCCTGAGTATCGGATCGATGCATCCTTAATATATATATATATATATATATATGTGTATATATTCCTTTTTATGTAAGCCTATAGTTTTATTCAGTTTTCTCCATTCACTGAAGTGCTGCAGGTGCGTAAGGTCTGTTGAATACATCTTACACTATCCTCGGAT
This sequence comes from Schizothorax lantsangensis, assembly GCA_027422415.1. Taxonomy (NCBI): domain Eukaryota; kingdom Metazoa; phylum Chordata; class Actinopteri; order Cypriniformes; family Cyprinidae; genus Schizothorax; species Schizothorax lantsangensis. Next base: position 28,593,204 of record CM049844.1, read on the forward strand.
AAACTAACGCCGGTGCATTGCCATTGCGACTTACCTATGAAGAGTTCACAGCTGAGCGCTTGTGGGCATTTCACTCGTTGGATGCGTCAGCATCACATTTGCATAGTCCGTACTAGAGGTCTTCACGGGTCCAAAAATTCATACCCGAACCCGAAGAGACCCGTTAATATGCTGCACGGAACCGACCCGGACCCGTATGTTATTTGAAAGTGGGACCCGAACCCGTGCAGACCCGAGAAATGCCTTAAATGTACTACGCGGACCCGACCATTATTCGAAAGTTGGACCCGAACCCGGCTGGGAAGACAGACCCGATTGCACCCGATCGGCACATATTGCACAGCAAATGCTATTAAGTCAATAAACAAGTTGCGAAAAAAAACACCTTTTTGCCTTAACTACTGTTAGTAGCCCTCTCCCTGACTGCGATACATACAATCCTCCTTGCCAATAAATTTCCATCCATGTTAGGCTGTTCCTCTCTCTTGCCATCTGAAAGAGCCTTCTTAATCCACTCATTATTCCAGCTTTAAAAGTCTGCTTGCTGTCACGGAGACGGATGACTAATGCAACTTCGCAGTTTTTTTTTTTTTTTCATCTCGAGTCAACTTCGACTGTTACGTTTACCCTTTTGAACTACAATAACGATACTTTTTGTTGGTTGTAATAAAGACCGGAGCAATTTTGTTTAGCAAAAAACGCACAGAATTAGAAGTTCGTTACACTCTACTGCGTGCATGTTCAATAACAGGTGCATCTCTTCAGTTTTGTTTCAGCTTTTTTTTCCACATCACTCATGCAGGAATCCATGATCACCGTCCGCTTGCAGTACTAACATTAACTCTGCTTCTGGCGGCTGAGGTAACGCGTGTTTTTTTTTTTACCTTATTTCCCGCTCACACTTTTCTCATCCTAATTTTACAAACTGCAAGTTACACTCATGCTGACTGACGCTGATCTCTGGCGGGTGCAGTGTTCTCAGATCGACTTGGGTATTGCACACAAAGTTAAAAAGACCCGAAGTAATAGATTGGGACCCGACCTGGACCCGGACCCGGCTGAAATTTGATTTAGTTTCTGTTTCCGGTTCTGTTCCAGTCAAAATTTCGTTCGTTTCCAGTTTTGAACTGGTTCAGAGCCCTGGTCAGCATTGTCCAGGGCAGCTCGCTGAACTTTTGAGATTTGACCTAAGACAGTTATTCTTGTGTTCGTCGTTTTCCCTGCTTATGTTTTATTCAGTAGCTGAACTACCAACTCTAAGCAGCTGTCCCTCTTTTCCAAAATACAATTCTCCCAGCACTCCAGGCGGCTTGGCTCCAGGGAACAAACAGGGGATTGAGAGTCGGGATAGATGTGTTTTTCAGCCTCTGAAACTGCCAACGACTGCTCTTTGCAATGCTCAACCTATTTTGTATGGGCCAGGTCTGTCGTGCGAGTGTTAAAGTGTTATTTTTGACCTCAAATCAATTTTGAGTCAACCACTTGAAACAAATCCACACAAGATAGTCTTGCTCCGTTCACTGGCCAGCCAAGCATTCCTAAGCCATAATGGATGAGGGAGTTTGATGGTCTTGCACATGCTGCAGTTTCTCCTGCTTAGTCTCAGGCTGCGTCCCTCAAAACTGTATTGGGTTTCTGCGCTTGCTTATTTACTCCTCCTGTCACTCTTCTACTTTCAGTTGCCCCTCGTCATGGCTTACAGTCTCTTGGTAAAGTTGCCTCTGCACGGCGCATTCCCCCCCCAGCCAACTTGCCTAGTTTGAAGGCGGAGAACAAAGGCAACGACCCCAACGTCTCGCTCGTTCCCAAAGACGGCACAGGATGGGCAAGCAAGCAGGAACAAGCAGACCCAAAGAGGTGAGGCATGTTCACCATTCTGAAGGAGCTACATTACATTATTCTTTGTGTAATTTAATACACAATAAATATAAAACCCCTACCAGCTCCATCACCATCAGTATAACAGTCTGCACTCAATTAACTGACAGTGTGTTCTAATTGTGCATCATTTTCACTATGGACCACCCAGATTCTTAAATCAGTTTGTTTGTATAGAAAAATCACATCAAGTCTGGTTTTGATTGGACTGTAGAAAAGTCAGGCAAAGGCATAATTATCTTTGGAGACATTCCACCCTCTGCTGTCTGTAAATGCAGTCTGATTGGATACCTGCCATCTAATGTCTGTTGTTTTTGTTTTGATTTTTCCCTGTAGTACCGATGTATTGTCAGCAGCGCAGCCGGAGTCGCAGCAGCCTGTGGTCTCACAGACGTCTGCGCCGAGCGTGCCGAGAACTCCCCCAGCTCAAGAGGTGCCATCACACAAACATGAATAATCTCCAACATTATTCACTTGTTTTTCAACAAGGCTGAGCTAATGAAGCCTGCATCTCACAGCTGTAGTTGTTGTATGACCAGACACATACCAGTGAACATGTTTAAAGTCAATGAACTCTGGATTTTTGGCTTAAATGTACATTAATTAATGATTATTTTTGTTACTCTGGTACATTGTTTGGTTCTTGACAATTCTGTATGTATCTTAGGCTCCAACTCAAGCTCTGGCCGCAGGGCCAAAGTCCTGGGCTCCGGCCAGTGTTACACATGGAGTACAAGGAGATGGTAAGATACAGTACCAAGAACATGCATACAGATGACAACTCACTGTGTGTACAGAGTTTCAAAGTAGTAAAAGGGTTTCCTGTATAAAATATTGGTTTAATTATAAAACTTTTTTTAATCAGAAGTATTATGATAAAACCAAATCAGGGTGATAAACTTGAAATCGAGCATTAGTTGAATTTAGGGCTGTCGCGATAACCGCAATATCGCAATACCGCGCTATTGACGAGCATAACCGCAGAGGAATACAACAACCGCAGCAACCGCAATATTTCCTTTTTTTTTTTTTTTTAAGGTTACGCCCTTCTGGTTTTATTCAGTGCATATGTACTGAATATTAGTAATGATAACAATGTGTACCATGCTGATTTGTACAGAGGCTCAGTAAATTTGCACATAAGCCTAAACAGACAGCGAATGAGAGAGATCGACTGAGCGCGTGCGATTACCTGAGTCTGTCCTTCAGGCCGAGTCATGTATATTTGTGAAAACAGGTCGTCATGTCCAAGGAAAGCGAAATCTGTCTTAGCATCGACGCTCTGCTGGTCAGCTGAGCCTTTAAAAGTGGCGCTCAAAGTTAACCTGTTAACCTGCACCCCCCATATTGGGAATCACAGCTGAAAATGACTAACTAACTTAAAATGGTAACAGCTCCTGACTTCAGTGTGCCACACACACAATTGTGGTGTCTTTGGAAAGAAGACCCTTTGGCCTTTACTATCCATCATCCAGAGTTGATAATGCTCAAAAATATAAAAAGTTATAGACACTGAAGTGCCTTGATAAAAATTGTACCACACTGAATTTTTTTTTTATTTCATATAAAAATACATGAAATCAGTCCTGAAGCAATCCAGAAAAGTAATGGGTTGAAAGTCACATGTCTCATGAGTTTATATTTCAAATCTGAAGAAGATACCATGAAAAATGAGATTCCTGCAGACATTTTTCTAAAAAAACAATAATAATAAAAAAAAATAACTTAATTACATACTGATTTCCTGACAAACAGATGCTCTCCTGCTCATACATTAGTAATCACATGCTGAAGATCATTCATACAGATGCTAATCATACTGATGGCTGCCCAATATAGTCAATATTCACATTATAATGGCCTTTTATATAGACTGCATTCACACTGATATCTGCGAACAGTCAGTAATTACATGCTGATTATCAGCCATAGAGATGTTAATCATACAGATACAGGCACATTCTCCACAAAACACGCAAACATATATGAAAACTATTGAAGAAGAAAAAAAAGAAAGTTATTTGTGCTAAAAAGATCGCTAAGTTACGCCCCCATCAGATGACAGGTGCGTCACAGCGTGCGTCACGCGCCATCGCGAGGGAGCGCCAGAATTCAAATAAACAATCTTCCGTGTATCTTTGCCTTTTTTTTTTTGGATGATTTCATTCTGTTTGGGACATTGTCTGCTACAAAATCGTGCTGTTTTTTTACCACCAAGACGCTGTTTTTGAGCGTAATTTGTTCCATAACGGACACAAACAATAACTCTCCCTGAAGAGATGAGACGTAAACAAAGGATTAACGATCTAAATTACAGCGTTGTTGTTTCTTTGGACTAAAAGTGCTCGATGGAATGTTGTTCCGTGGACCCTTATCTTTCAAACTAAACCAGGATTTACAGCAGTGGATACGTTTGAGAGTCGTTATCAGGATGAATCTGGTATGTACTGCGGGGTTTTTTATACATGTTTTGATGTGTACTGCTTACACAAATTTAGCAAATACATTCCGTATAAGCTTTCTATCGAAAAACAGCGATCTGTCGTCGATGCTAGAGGCTTAGACCTTCAAAATGATATATAGTTTGTCAAGATTCATTTTGTCCTGTTTTACTTTATCTGTTTGAAAACAATGACGTGTGCAAACAAAGGGCTTTCAGTGCGCCCGCGTCCTGGTGCATGTTAACAGGTTAAAGTGATTTCAACAGCGTGTTTCATTACATATCTCGAATGAATCAGCGTTTTTGAACTTGTAGTTGAATGAACGGTGACCCACTCAAAGACAGTCCCTTACCGCCACCGTGTGGCGCAACAATGAAACTGCACTGACTGAGACTCGTCTAAAACACGCAGGTGAAATATCAACAGAAAAAGTATCTTGTCAGTCAGATTCGAGGATCAGAACTAACGGTTTTATATATATATATATATAGGCTAACAATAGACTAACGATCTTATTGTCAGGTTTATGTTTTATGTGGACCGTTATTTTGTCATTCTCTTCTGTTTACTTAACTTCCTGTTTCAACACAAATTAGTTTCGGTTTCATTGGTTTCTGAATATGACCTCTTACATTGTAACACAGACACACACACACACACGCACACACACACACACACACATATATATATATATATATATATATATATATATATATATATATATATATATATGGTCATAACCGCGCTATTGAGCCACTCAAAATTACCGCAAGGGAAATTCCTTCACCGCGACAGCCCTAGTTGAATTACTCTAATTAGGACTAATAACTACATTTCTCAGTAAGGAATATTAAGAAATGTAAAGTTATGATTGTTTCAGTACAAAATATCAGTGGACACTTGCTGTAAATCTGTTGCTGTTAATCTTTGTTTCATTGTGTTATGCTTGGACAAGAGAAGTGACGTTTGTAATGAAGGATCTTCTTTATACATCAAAGATATTCAATTCCCTTTGCTTTCTTCACAGGTGGAAAGGGATCAAACCAACCGTCGCCATTCTCTCGCGAGGAATTTCCCACCCTGCAGGCGGCTGGAGACCAGGACAGAGTTGGCAAAGAACAGGCCACTGCAGATCAGTGGTATGGGCCAGGACCAAGCCTCCGCCCCCAAAGTAAGCATGATAGTCCTTTTCTTCTTTCACTAACTGTTGTGGTGATTTGTGTCTTGGAGCATGTGGTATTCATGTTATATCTGTTATCTTCTAGTGCAGTGGTTCTCAAAGTGTGGTACGCGTACCACTAGTGGTACGTGAGCGCCCTCTAGTGGTACGCAGAGGAATCTCTGAATTAAATATAAATTAGACCGCGTGTCCACCAAAGCGTATTTTTTTTTTTTTTCTCGAGAGGCTAGTAAATTTTTTTAATCGTTTTAAATGGGAGCGTCTTTTTCATGCTGAGCACTCGGGCGTTTTTTTCTCGGCGCCAAGAGTTAAAGAATGTTCAACTTTGGGTAAAACTTAGCGTTCATCACTGTCACTTTTTAGTCAGCTAACCAATCACAGTGGAGGAGAGGCGGGACTAATACGTCACACCCAGCTTGCACTACGACTGAACAACAATGGAGAAGTTAATATTGCTTGTCTCCGAGTATTTATGTCTTTACCAGATGGAATTGCGGGAGTACAATAATATTATGAAAAATAATGCTTGGAGAAACATTTCATTCGCGATGCACCTGCCATATTACTTCAGTGGATATTCCATATCATAGCAACCACAGCATCTCAACTGAAAAAAACAAAAATGCGCTGCCCTCTCAAGCGCTCACAGCTGGGCGTTTTCAGCTGGCTTTGGTGGTCACGTGGCCTGATTGTTGTTACTTGCAGCTACACATGCAGCCTGTTATTATTATTATTTTTTTAAGTACTTTTTTTCATTTAAAAGTTAAATAAAAACTGTAAGTTACTCTACTTAAAGATTAAATGAAAATGTATCGATACATTTTCATTTAATCATTTAAGTACAGTTTTTTAACATTTAAGTACAGTACAGTTTTTATTTCACTTTTAGGTATAATATATTTTAATTTAATAATTAAGTTTTTTTATTTTCCTGGAAGTAAGCACAGTGCAGTGTTAATGTTTCAAACTGTGTATTTACAATGTTTTAAGAGGCTGACAATAATAAACATTCTTATTAGGAATAAAACTGACTCGTTTTTTTTTTTAACTGCGCATAGTGCTACTGCATTATAATGGTGGTACTTGGAAAGCCAAATATTTTCTGAGGTGGTACTTCGTGTAAAAAGTTTGAGAACCACTGTTCTAGTGCTTTTGATTCGTACTGGTTCATATGTGCTCAGCAGTTCCTCAATTAATACTTTGTTGCTTTCTGTTCCAGACGTAACAAGCTGGCGGGATGGTGGGGGCCGGGCATTGGCACCCACCCTGGCTGGGGAGGCAGTTGCGGAGGGCGGTGCTGGGGGAGCCATGGTGATGGAGGGTGCTGCTGGGGCCCCTCCCATCCCACAGCAGAATGCATCTTCTCATGGGCCGCCTAGAACATCCCCAACCGGCAACCCCTCACTTCCTCTCCCCCAGCCACCTATTGGCCCGCAGTTCCAGGCTTACAGAGGCATCATGCCTCCCTTCGTAAGTTTTGTAACTTTTTCATTTTTGCCCATCTGTAGAGAATGTATAAAACTGTGATTAATTTGTTCAGTGCATTCATAGCCTTTCTGTTCTTTCTGGATTTTTTTTCTCTAGATGTATCCACCATATCTGCCCTTCCCGCCCCCTTATGGTCCACAGGGACCGTACAGGTACCCACCTCCAAATGAGGCCCCTAGGTAAGAATATTTATATTTATACTGAGCAGAAATTAATCTACAAATATTTATTTCTACAGTCATCCAGTTGGCTTTCCTAACTTCCTTCCAACTACTTCTTGCCAGGTTTTCTCGGTCACAGGGTGGAGTAGGGCCAGATGGGCGGCCGCCTGGAGGCCCCCGGGGTGAAGTGGTAAAACGCCCATCCATCCTCAAACAGGATGACCTAAAGGAGCTGGATGAGCTGGACCATGATGGAGATGAGGGTTGGGCTGGTAAGAGGAATGCTATCAATTATTCTGGCACATTAGAATGGAATAATTGGATAACTCGCCTATATTGTGGTTGTTTAACAAATGACAGTGGCTAGATGTTAGTGAGCAAAAAAAATTAACCCAGCATTTTTATTGCTCTTTCAATATTGGTATAGAGGTACAACGTATAACGACAGCGTAGTAACCTTTTCTTGGTGATTTGCTTTGTTTCCAGGAGCACAGGAAGAAATTGACTACTCCGCAAAGTTGAAGTTCAGCGATGATGAAGGAGAGGATGATGGGGAAGAGGAACGGTCAGAAAACAAAAATGGAACCCGGTAAGCATTTCCAAAATGTTTTCCCATTGGTTGATTAATTTAACTTTTTGCACACTGAAGTTCTTTTTGAAAACTTTGTTTTTATATTTTGTTGCAACAGGGAGTCAAGGGAGCAGCAGAGATCCCAAGATGGACCTGCACTTCTTTCACGTTCCCGGGCATCCGACAGTGGAGGGGATTCGCGCCGCACCCCTCCTTCCACTGCTGAAGATGGCTCCGCGTCCCCCTCCAGCAAGCCAGGCTGTGCCGAGGAGGGTGGAAGCAGCTGGAGCAGTCAGGCAAACGCAGGATCTTATCAGGTATGCATCTCATCTCCCCATCCAGGTCCAAGCCCTTGGTACCACTGGCCTTTGCCAAAAAATGTGCAGTCAGTCACTGTGAGGACAGGAACATGCTTGTGGTGTTTCCTGGATGACTCGCTGATTGATACATGTACCCCTATGCAGGGGCGTAGGCCTGGACTAGGTGGCCCAAGGGAGCAGCCCTCCCCCCCACCAGGTCCACTTCTTGGACAAGGGCCCTACTCCTACTACCGCCAGGTACATGGGGAAAGAGTCCAAGAAATAGGACAGATACGACATGAAGCTCTAGCAAAAGCATGTTGGTGATTTAGGAGGTGGTGGTTGTATTGGTGAACTTTAGTTAATAAACCGCTTTCTGTCAACAGGACCGGCCTTCGAACCAGTCGCCAATCTCAGGCCTTATCCTAGCCCCCCAGAAGCCCAGTGGTGCCCAGGCACAGCAGCAGGCGGGGGCAATGCCTGGTGGGCCGACCCCTCCTCCCTCCAACACCCTGCATCCCCAGCAACAGGGTGAGGATGAGGATGAGACATGGCGGCAACGGAGGAAGCAGTCATCAACTGAGATCTCTGCTGCGGTAGAGCGTGCCCGTCGGCGGCGTGAAGAGGAGGAGCTGAGGATGCAGGAGGAGCGCCGTGCTGCCTGTGCAGAGAAGCTGAAAAGACTTGATGAAAAACAGCAGCACCAACAGTCTATGAAACCCAGCACCCCCAGTGATGCTCCGACCAACAGTCCTAGTCCTTCCTTGTCTGTACCTGCTTCATCACCCAATGTCAGTCAGCCACCATCACCCTGTATGGACACTGAAGACCCTCCTCTATCATCTTCTCAGGGAAGCGGTGCAACACTAGGATTGAATATTAATAATAGACAGCGGGCTGGTAGCAACAGCAGCCATGACTCCAACACTGGTTAGTTTTACATAAATAGTTACAAAAAAAATTGTCTAGTGTTTTTGGTTGAATGGGCAATATATTTCTTCATCGTTCTGACACTTGGTGTACTTTCCTTGGTGAATTTGTAGTAGAAGATGATGAGCAGATTACAGTATTTTTTTGTTGAAATGTAATATGTAACATGTATGATTTCCTCTTCATTCAGAGTCTCAGCAAGCTCTGCAGCCTCAACCCACCCAGCATCCACAAACCCTGGATGTCCCAGTGCCTGGAGATGCCAAAGAGGAACCTGTGGTGCATATCCGCACTAGAGGTGGAGATGACACGGTGAAGGTGGTTGAAAATGTTGTTGGAACAGGACGGCAGGGAAATGGTCCATCTGGGCAGGGCTTTTCCAAGTATCAAAAATCTCTTCCTCCTCGTTTTCAGAGGCAACAACAGGTTTGTTTTCTGTTGGATGTTTTCTCTCTAAATATGGAAAAAGTCATTGACTCTCACAATTAGTGCTTCAGTTGATGTATTAAACATTATATCCCAGAAACAGTTTGAAGTGTTTTAATCCCTTCAAACTATAATTTTTAGATTAGACTCGTGTGACTGAGTCCTTATTTTTAGGTGTTATGTTAAAGGGATAGTTCACCCAAAAATGTAACTTCTGTCATTTAATTACTCACCCTCATGTCGTTCCAAACCCGTAAGACCTTTGTTCATCTTCGGAACACAAATTAAGATATTTTTGATGAATTCCGAGAGGTCTCTGACCCAAGTTTTATGAAGCTACGAGTATTCTCGTAGCTTCTTAAAATTACGGTTGAACCACTGATGTCACATGGATTATTTTATCGATCTCCTTGCTATGTTTCTGGACCTTGATCATGTAAGGATTCTTGCTGTCTTTGGATGGTCAGAGAGCTCTCGGAAATCAAAAATATCTTAATTTGTGTTCCTAAAATGAACGAAGGTCTTACGGGTTTGGAACGACATGAGGGTGAGTAATTAATGACAGAATTTTCATTTTTTGGTGAACTATCCCTTTAACTTGATTATTGGAATAGGAGTACACTACCTTCATACCCAAGCAAAAATATAAAGAGCATTTTTATCTTTTAACATACTAACAAATATACGTCTTTATACTCAGGTACTGGGTTTAAAGTTTGACAAACATAAAAAATACTTTTTTGTATAAAATGTGGTCTGTATCATTTGTGGACAGGAGCAACTTCTCAAACAGCAGCAGCAGTGGCAGCAGCAGCAGCAGCAGCAGCAACATAACCAGGTTGCCCAAAATCAGCTCCAGTCCCAGCCTCAGAATCAGCAGAGCCCCTCTCCAGGTACCACACCACAGTCTGGGCCCAAACAGCCAGCCCTTTACCCTCCTGGCTCAATGGGACGTCCTCCACCTCTGCCTATGAACTTTGATCCCCGCTGGATGATGATGCCCTACATGGACCCCCGAATGATGCAGGGACGTCCCCCACCTATGGACTACTACACTCCCAGCATGCATCCTTCTGGTTAGTAAATAACTGAGATCAACTGTGAATATTAGTCAGACAGTCTTGGTGTCCAGAGATTATAGGGGCTTTTATGTTTCAGGGATGATGAGTCGAGAGCGTTCTGATTCAGGTGGCTCTGGGTCAGATCCGTTTGATAGGCAGCAGCACGGTGGACCCCCTCATCCCCATCGTGGCACACCTCCAATGGATCCCAAACTGGCTTGGGGACCTGATGTTTTTCCAGGGGGTACTGAGGGTCGAGGTCTAAGCTCCCCCCTACGGCAGAAAGCTGTCGAGGAAGAGGAGGCTGGCAAAGGTCAAAGGTAACAAGAAGCTATTTTAAACATTAATACATATATAAATACAAAGTTATTGTATTTAAACCAGTTTCTATTAAAATTATTTATTCCAGATTTCTTTAATTTGTTTCAGAGGCATGATATATTTTTATTTTTTTAATGTTTCTAGAAGTGACACTCCTCCAGTACTTACGCGGGAGGGAGGCACAGCTCCCATTCAGCCGCCCAGCTCTCCATCTGGCTCATCTAGCCAAACCCCACCACCTCTTGTGATTCAAGTTGGGGGCCAGGGTGCTAGCCACCATGCCCATCATCAGCCCTTTATGGGTGGGCGAGGAGGTTACAGTAGCTACCCTGACAGTGGATCCAGAATGGGCTCCCACTTGCAGCAAAGGGCCAGCAGTGGAGGTACACTGCATGGTTTTGGCCACCAGGAGGGTAGTCAACAGAGCCAAATCTGGGGGACTCCTCATCCCCATTATGACCGTAATGGCCGTTCTGATCACTCGGCCTCGGACACCAACTCGCATCTCCAACACCATGGTCCCCCCACTCACGCCCCTCATTTCTCTCTTCATCCTCATAAGCAAGAGAATGGCAGAGAGCGAGAAAAAAGGGGGGAGCCAAAAAAGAGTGACCCTTCACCTCCACTTCATCAGCTGTCCCTTTCCCCTTCCTGTTCATCATCATCATCTTCCTCAGCTAGAGAAGATGGTAGTGGAAAACAGTCCTTACATAATCAGGTCCCACCACCGATTGAACGTGATACTGGATCTGCTCATGCTTCAGGAAGGAAACAGGAGAAAATGGGAAATGCACAAAATCAGCCCCAGCAGCATTCTGTGCAGCAGCACCACCCTAAAGCCAACCCTCGCAGTCGGGAGCACAAAACTGAGACACACTGGGGCCCGAGGCCTGGTAGCAGTAGCGCGAGTGGGGGCTCAACCCGTAACAGAAAGGCTCTGGGCTCTGGAATGAGTGGAAATACTGAAGAACCTGCAAATCAGGGGGCTGAGAACAAATCCTTTACTCAATCAGATGGCACCACAGCCAAGCGGGCAGGTCCTATTAAGAGACCAGTACATAAAGAGGTGAAAAGAGAGGGTGGTGAAGGAGGAGGAGAAAAGACCACTGGAGGCTCTGGTAAAGATAAAGAACAAGACGCTAGCCAGACCGCCACCAAACAAGAAACAGCCTCTGGGGCTCAAGGCTCCTCAGCACTCGGTGGGAAAGATGATTCCGTGTCATCAAATAAACCCAGAACTGGCGGAAAGGAGCGAGGTAACACTGGTGGTACAGGTAAAGGATCCAAAAATGGAGAAGGCTCTTTCCAGAACTCTGGCTCTTCAGCTCCACAGTCCAGGAGGGAAAGAGAGCATTCTGTTGAAAGAGGGAGCACAACTTACCATGCATCTTCGTCCAGAGGTAGCCGATCCAACCGTGGTCGAGGAGAGTTCTACGGCCGAGGCCGAGGCTACAGGGGCACTTACACTGGCAGTGCAGGTGGTGGCAGCTGTGGCAAAGCAGGTGGCAGGAGCAGCAGGGATTATAGATCAGCTGCCAACAGTGGCTACCACCATCCACGTTCTAATCAAGAATACAAGCGAGAGGCATCATCTGGCAGTGGTAGGCATGGACATGGGGGCTCTCAGCCAAATTCGGGACGTGCTAGGAACCGAAGTGAGACTCGAAGTGAAGGCTCTGAATACGAAGAGGTGCCAAAAAGGAGGAGACAACGGGGATCTGAAACAGGCAGTGAGAGTGCTGGTAGTGACCTTGCTCACTCTGACAAGGAAGACCGCAAGCCGAAGACCAAGACTGGCGTCGGAGGAGAGAACCCTACAAAAGGCCCTTCGTCATCTTCAGCTCCAGTCAGAAACTCCCAGACAAGAGTGTTCACACCAAGGGGAGTGCCCTCTAGACGTGGCAGAGGTGGTGGTGGTGCTGGAGGAGGTCTCCATAGAAGTGGAGGCAGTGGTGGAGTGTCTGCAGGACACAGATCTGGACCTGGCTTTGGTTCTCATGGCTGGTCTGCAAAATCTGCAACTGTGCGAAAGCAACAGACGTCCTCACAGCTACCCCCTCCTAAAGATTCAGGCCGTGGAGCCAATGTTGACAAGAAGAAAGCTGCAAACCAGAATCAGTCTCAGAGTCAAAGTGCAAATCCCTCCGCACCTAATCCCTCTGTGCCTACAGCTGTCCAACAGGGGTCCACTGAGAACGGAAGCGCTGGAGGCCCACTGTCCTCGAGTAATGTTCCTTCAAATTCCACTGGCACTCCTGCCCAGACTCTTCCTCTGTCTGCCCCTGACGGACGAGGTTTCCCTAACAGGGGATTTGAGCACCCCCCTCGTCGCAGACGCAATGGACGATCCCAGCATCAACAGGACAAGCCTCCCAGATTCCGCAGACTTAAGCAAGAGCGAGAGAATGCAGCCCGTATCAATGGAAGCAGTGGAGTTATTGAAGTCGTTGCTGGACAACAGCAGCGGCCTGCTTCACCTTTGCAGAACTCCCTGCAAGAAACTAATAGCACTCCCAATGCATCCACTGCAGCTGTTGCAAATGCAAAACACAGTGTGTCCGCAACTTCTAACAATAATAATAACAGCAGTAACCTTGGGGGTGGGAACCAAAATTTCAATAGCCACCACCACCATCACTATCATGGCAACTCCCAGTCGCACCCACAACACCATCACAACCATAACCCAGCTGGGGGCGCCAAATCTCCAGATGTCTCTAACCAGAACTCTGATCAGGCCAACGAAGAATGGGAAACAGCTTCCGAAAGCAGCGATTTCACAGAGTTTCGAGAAAGAGAGGGTGGAGGTCGCGGTAAACCCTATTCCTCCCACCACCACCACCACCACCATCCATCCGGAAGAGGTGGTGGAGGCGGCGGTGGGGGCGAGAGAGAGATGACCGCTAAAGAATTGGCCACTAGCAAGAGAAGCTTCTCCAGTCAGCGCCCTGGGATGGAGAGGCAGAACAGAAGGGTTAATGGTGGTGGTGGAGGTGGAGGTGGTGGAGGTGGAGGAAGAGGCCCCAGGGGTCCGCCCAGCGCTGGTGGGGCATTGGGTGGAGCTGGAAATGGCGGGGGCAATCGTGGTGAGAGGCGTGGCAACTGGCCCTCTCCTAAGAACAGGAAGTGATGCTTTTGTATTTTTTTTTTTGGAAATATTTCAAATGCATCCCTCTATCATTGGCCACTCTTTTCTGTAAAACCTCTTCCCCCCCCTTAACATGTTAACACTTTATTATCATAAAAGATTAGTTACCAAGACCATGAACACATTCTAGTTCTTTTGGTTTATAGCTTTTTGTCCCTTATTTGGAAATTCACACTCTGTGTCCTTTCACGCTCCCATGAATTCTAAACTCTACTCTGAGAATTTACATACTACACCCCATTTTAATGGAAATATTTGCTGACTGAAAACACATTTGACCACATGGCCCATTTATGTTTGCATATACAAGCACAAAATGACATCAACCTAACAAAAGTGTGCTTAGTTTGTGTATGCTGGGTATGCACACGTTATGTGTGTTTGTGTAAGAACTGTGGCTTGAAGTATATATGAAAGGCTGAGGTTGTTATTATGTACTTGTGTATTCACATCACATGATGGATTCTGGAAGTTGCTCTTTTAATGAGAACAAATGTATCATAGATTTGTTTTCCCCCTTCTTGTGTTGTTAATTTTTCAGTTCAGCCTCTTAAAGGTGAGGAAATCTTTTTTTTTTCTGTAAAGCAGGTCATTAAAACTCATTTTTAAATAAAACCCTCTTCATTTTTGGTTCAAACTCACATACTATTGTGCCCGCTAAGTATCTCACCAACGCTCAAGACTATTTTTGAAAATCACTGTAATGCCCACTTTTCAGAACTATGGTGTATTTTTCCTTATGTTAAGTTATAGGTCCTCTCTGCTCATTGCTTTGGGTTTTCAAATAGTTTCATTAGCTGTTTTGGCCTCCGCATGGAATTGTAGTCTAATAGTGCACATTATACTTGTTAATATTATTAGACGTTGATCTTAATTGAAGGTCCTTCAAAAGTTCCTCTTCATGGATCACATTGTTTTAAGGTTGTTTCTGTTGTGAGCAAATCAGATGACTCTTAGCCTTAGTGTCAGATCCTCATTAAATTAGATGTTGTTTTTTTTTAGAACATCCGTTAAAGATTTTCTTTTGTCTTGCACTTATGTTAAGTCGGTAAACTCCAAAACTCTCCTTTAGAAAAAAAGATTTTTCAATGTTTTTTTTTCTTTTCTTTCTCCTCCAAATTAATAGCTGTATATTGGGCATCTGACTAGGTGTCATACTGCAGTTCCAGGTTATTGAACATGACAAGTATTGTGCTACTGTTATATTCACTTTCCAGTTCTAGGGAATGTAGTGAATCACTCTTTGACCATCCTCTGCATTGTAATTTCCACTTTTCTTTCTTTCTTTTTTTTATTTAAATGTCTTAAAGGAACCTACACAAGCTCTTCCTCCAGATTGTATTTCCAAAGTCCCCCAAAACATGTCTCAGAACTATGAGCAGCTATCTTGCTCACATCCTCGGACTGATCTTCAATTTACCAGTCATCTCATTGAGACACAAGTCAATGCCAAGGAGTCTGTGGCCCTTTTTGAGTAGTGTTACAAAATGAGACATTGGTTCAATGTGCAATATGCCTGACGTCAAACAAAACCTGCCCATCCAGGGAGCCTGAGCCCAGGTTATTGAGAAACCACAAATGCTTGACGTCTAAAAAGAAACGGATCAAAGCATTGTTCCCTCATTTTGACCAGCATCTGTAACCTAATGGTGTAAGTTGGGGTTTGTTTGTTTTCTGGGAATGCCTTGGTCTAATGAATAGCTTTGAAATAATAAGTAGGGCTTTCAAATGAAATGTATGTGTGAGTAGGGCATTTAAAAAGTATGTGTGAATTTATATCTGATCTCTACATGTAATGTGTTCTTTTGAGGATAGAACGCTTTGTGAAAGGTGAACACGAGTCCCAATTGCCCACCTTTTCTGACACTATTAGGATGTTTATTTTATCTAGGATATTTTCATTATATACATTCAAGTGTGTGTATATGTTAATCCAAATGAAGTGCAGTGGAAAAAATGTTTAATCGATATATATATATTTTTTTTCCTACCTACTAAGGAAAAGAACTAAAGTGGGTTTATTTTGCTTTTCTCGTAGACGTTTTGACAAGCATGGTTTTGTCCTCAAATACAGCTTGCTTGGTCTATTCGTTGGAAGCCGTTCTCCCATCGGCTTTCAGTGCTGTTTATCATCCCTCTTAAACCTAAACCATTGATGTGGTCACATTATATGTACCAATATAGAGTAAAAAATTTATAGCAATGTGTATTCCTTGAAATACTCAGAGATTGTATTATACTTCTAACTATACCAAGGTACCGTTGGTTGTTACTGCTGTCCTAGCATCTATGGCTTATTATTGGAACCTTGATATACACACCTGTATGTATATTGGTATGCATCTGAGTTTGTCCGCCCCAACTTACATTCCCACACACAATTGTTGCCATTTTTAAGTTCAAGGGAGCAATGTACAAGCAGAGAAGTGTCTTATTATAATAAAAATATACAGAGAAAAAGTTGAATAAAAATCTTTTGTTTTAATGGAAGATCTGTGGTTTGACTTCATTTCATCTCAGTGTCATTAAGAGTATGCTAAATATGAAGTAAGGCTTTTTTTCCCTCGTACTTACAAACCATGTCCATCATAATTTCATTGATTTCCTCTACATGTTTTAGGTACACACATTTTACAACAATTACTGCTATAAACGTGCTAAATTATTGCTGTAAACATTAAGTACGTTACATTTTTTGTGATTTGTTTGTGGTTGATCCACATATCATTTCAAGAGGGAAAATACAGCCATGCATTGTAGAATTTCTATTATTTTTATACCAGTTTTGCAATATTATTCGATAACCTCAATATTTTGTTATGTTGACATAATATCACATAAATATTTGGCCCTACTCTCACCTCCAGATAATAGCAAGAAGAACACTACGAATGGGAAAAAAAACTGATTATAAAGACTACAATTCCAACAAGACCCGCGGATCTGTGAGAGCGGAAGTGACCTGCCTTATGATCACGTGCTGTATGTAGAGCGGAAGCCTCCAATCAGCGTACAGTTGTATCGCTGCGGCTAACATCGACCCCGGGAGATCCTTGAGGTAACACGAATAAACGCTTTTCACCGCTATAATGGACAGGAATATCTAGTAGTTTCGATATGTGCGCAGTTATGGGTTATTTCTGTAAATTCGCTGTTAATTGTATGTGTTTAGGACTCTCTTCAATCGACATATTTTAGAGACAGTCGGCGAATTTGCTTCGGCCTATGTTTAAGCGTTAGCTAGCAGCGGCACGCTAAACTCATCTATCGTTAGCCGAGCACACGTCCTGCAAAATGGACATTTATCAATATACAAACCAGTCTTTTTTTAACGTGCCAGTGGTTTTAAATTTTGCTCACACATAAACGCATTTGTGTATATGTCTTTTATTGACTCGGTGATTAGGTAGCGTTAACCAGCCGGCTGTGTTAGCGTGCGTCAGGCCAGTCCGGTCAATTGTTTACGTGAAAACAGTTAAAGTTATACGCGATACATTTTTTTTAATATACATGTAACGTTACTTATCTGAAACACATCAACGCAGCAGTATGATTTTATCATTTTCGTTCTATAGTAACGTTAAGTAACCAGTGAACACCGACTTAGCTTTTTTGGAGCAGCTGTAGTTATTGTCTTTGTGTCTGTTATTTCATTTTTATCGTTTAATGTTCTACTCATCTCTTTTCTAGTTTCCCAACATGAGTAGTTCAGAGGAAGTGTCGTGGATTTCTTGGTTCTGTGGTTTACGGGGAAACGAGTTCTTCTGTGAGGTTTGTATTCGTTTCTGAGCATCTCATATTGTGTAACTATACAGGTGCTGGTCATATAATTAGAATATCATCAAAAAGTTGATTTATTTCACTAATTCCATTCAAAAAGTGAAACTTGTATAATGTATACATTCATTCCACACAGACTGATATATTTCAAGTGTTTATTTCTTTTAATTTTGATGATTATAACTGACAACTAATGAAAACCCCAAATTCAGTATCTCAGAAAATTAGAATATTGTGAAAAGGTTCAATATTGAAGACACCTGGTGCCACACTCTAATCAGCTAATTAACTCAAAACACCTGCAAAGGCCTTTAAATGGTCTCTCAGTCTAGTTCTGTAGGCTACACAATCATGGGGAAGACTGCTGACTTGACAGTTGTCCAAAAGACGACCATTGACACCTTGCACAAGGAGGGCAAGACACAAAAGGTCATTGCAAAAGAGGCTGGCTGTTCACAGAGCTCTGTGTCCAAGCACATTAATAGAGAGGCGACGGGAAGGAAAAGATGTGGTAGAAAAAAGTGTACAAGCAATAGGGATAACCGCACCCTGGAGAGGATTGTGAAACAAAACCCATTCAAAAATGTGGGGGAGATTCACAAAGAGTGGACTGCAGCTGGAGTCAGTGCTTCAAGAACCACTACGCACAGACGTATGCAAGACATGGGTTTCAGCTGTCACATTCCTTGTGTCAAGCCACTCTTGAACAACAGACAGCGTCAGAAGCGTCTCGCCTAAAGACAAAAAGGGACTGCTGCTGAGTGGTCCAAAGTTATGTTCTCTGATGAAAGTAAATTTTGCATTTCCTTTGGAAATCAGAGTCCCAGAGTCTGGAGGAAGAGTGGAGAGGCACAGAATCCACGTTGCTTGAGGTCCAGTGTAAAGTTTCCACAGTCAGTGATGGTTTGGGGTGCCATGTCATCTGCTGGTGTTGGTCCACTGTGTTTTCTGAGGTCCAAGGTCAACGCAGCCGTATACCAGGAAGTTTTAGAGCACTTCATGCTTCCTGCTGCTGACCAACTTTATGGAGATGCAGATTTAATTTTCCAACAGGACTTGGCACCTGCACACAGTGCCAAAGCTACCAGTACCTGGTTTAAGGACCATGGTATCCCTGTTCTTAATTGGCCAGCAAACTCGCCTGACCTTAACCCCATAGAAAATCTATGGGGTATTGTGAAGAGGAAGATGCGATATGCCAGACCCAACAATGCAGAAGAGCTGAAGGCCACTATCAGAGCAACCTGTGCTCTCATAACACCTGAGCAGTGCCACAGACTGATCGACTCCATGCCACGCCGCATTGCTGCAGTAATTCAGGCAAAAGGAGCCCCAACTATGTATTGAGTGCTGTACATGCTCATACTTTTCATGTTCATACTTTTCAGTTGGCCAAGATTTCTAAAAATCCTTTCTTTGTATTGGTCTTAAGTAATATTCTAATTTTCTGCGATACTGAATTTGGGGTTTTCATTAGTTGTCAGTTATAATCATCAAAATTAAAATAAATAAACACTTGAAATATATCAGTCTGTGTGGAATGAATGAATATAATATACAAGTTTCACTTTTTGAATGGAATTAGTGAAATAAATCAACTTTTTGATGATATTCTAATTATATGACCAGCACCTCTATAAGGGAGAGTGTAAAATGTGAGCTTAACTATATAGAAATTAACTGAAGAATTGAAATATGTATTGTACATAAGCACACCCTCCTGACATGACAGCAGAACTTGTGGGACTGCGAGTAATTTATAAAGAATTTAAAGGACAATTAAAGCACACTATCACTTAAATTTGTAACTGGGAAACATGAGAATATTATATTAAAGTGTGAGGCACATTGAATTATAGGCAGTGATCATTTCTATTTAGAAAACTCTCTGAATCACTTGTTGTTTTGCTAAAATCAAGGCAGGAGTCACAATCAACCTGTGGTATTGTAATCATTGTAAAAACAGTAGGTAAACGTGCCGTTTTCTGTATTAATATTGATGTATGAGCTTTGTTATACATTTTTTTTCTAGCTTCTTTTTATTCTATCTACTTGTTTTCTTTATTAAAAGAAACAACAACAAAAAAACCTTGCTACGTGTACTGCGTTAGGCTAACCGAGACTTGTCATAGCTCTTGCATGTTGTTGCTCTTTTGTTGGTTTTGATTGCTTCTATTGTCCTCATTTGTAAGTCGCTTTGGATAAAAGCGTCTGCTAAATAACTAAATGTAAATGTATGATACATCTATTTTTACTCCATACAGGTAGATGAGGACTACATTCAGGACAAGTTTAATCTTACGGGACTCAATGAGCAAGTTCCCCATTACAGACAAGCCCTTGACATGATCCTGGATCTGGAACCTGGTCAGTGATTGTTTAACACAGGCTTTAATGGGTTTAAGGCAGCGTTGAATTAAAATTCATGTTTTTTGTGTAGGTTTTATTTTTGAAATAATGCTTGACCCCTAATAGTGTTTCATCAAAATGCCATAATCCTGTGGTAAAAATGACAGTCTTCTCTCTGGTGACGTATGCAGGATTTCTCCAATCATTTAGTCCCCTTAAACCCTGTTCATCAGTCTCCCTGATGGAGTGCAACGGCCACATCTCAACATCCAATCAACCACTGATGCATAAAATTAAGTCCAGCCCTATTTTTTTTTTTTTTTGGATAATCTCTTACACTGATGTATGTCACAACATTGAAGAAAAGATCTATTGCTACTTCTGTTTCATTGTGACTTGAAGGTTATGTGCTTTAGGCTGTGCACGCAACCAACCAGGCACATAAAAAAATTTAGTTTTAGGCAGGATCTTTTAAATCCAAATCCATGAATCTCCCTCCCAGAGAGCAGATGAATTCACTCTCCTCATCTGTTTAATGTCTTGAACCAAAGTTAGACAATTGCTTATTTTATGCACATAATTATCTGCCTAAAGCTAAATGTTTCCCAGAAAAAAGCATACATGTGATGTAAATAAAGCATGAATGCATTTACTCTTAAATGTAACACTTTTAAAACATACTAGAGAAGACCTACATTTCTCCGTTTAAAGTCACTATGAAATCAAAATGGGCAGTTCTTTTATTTATGGACTGTTACAATGTATTCTAAATTATTTATCAGCGTTATTTTATCATAACACATCTCCCTCCCATCCAGTAGGGCTGGACCAGATTATTCGAATATTCGTTCGGTGGGTTGGCATTCGATTTTCAATTTTGAGATTCGAATATCCTTTTTTTTTTTTTTTTTTTTTGAACACCTGGCATCCCCCGCAAAACGGTTCTCAACTTGTCCGCCTGGCTGAACATCTGCAACAGACCATTCGCCAATGAAAGACGTTCGTGCTGACCTATAGCATGCATATATTTCATGAAAAATCTTCTATTATGAGCACGCTTGCCGCACATCTACATTTGAAATAATGAACTTAAGCACGCAAAAGATGCGACATGTGAACGGACCCTCTGCTACCACAAAACCGAATGTGATGCATGCGTTTTCTTTGTCAACTGTCCCGAGATGCGAGCGAAAGTCTTGGATCAGCGTGCAGTAGCTCTTGTAGTGCAGACGAGATGCGCTGATGTGAAGCCGCTTTGAGAGAGTGAAAGAGAGAAGACGCGGTACGCCAGTATGCCAGGTTCACACATAGGCCTATTTCGTTTGCAGTGTGTATGCAGTCCATGTGTGGTACGTAAGCGGTGCAGAAGCAGCACTGACTTTGCTTTCACACAGGAGTCTGCAACTCATCTGTGGCTGTTTACCACAAACACAACATTTATCCATTATTTTGATTTCAAACATTTACCCCCGGGTTTCACAGACGAGGCTTAAGCCTAGTCCTAGACTAAAATGTAATTCTGAGCTGAATCAACTGAAAAAAACTGACTGCTCATAAAATATATCAGTGCCGTTGTTTTGTCTCAAGATGCACACCAGTAATGTTTTTTTTTTTTTTCTAAGCATGTTTATAAAAATGACTTAAATGTCCTAATTGAACTATGGCCTAATCCTGGCTTAGTCTAAGCCCTGTCCATGAAACCAGGCCTTAAACTACTTTTCTTACGTTATCACAAACTTACCATTGACAGAAACTGTCAGCTCTACTGCCTTTCCTTTTGCATTTAAATCTTTATTACAAGCAATCCTGCCGTTCATAAAGAACTTTGTTTTTCTACCTCCACGAGTACCATTTATTATTGCCTTGTTTATCTAAAAGTGCTCTTTCCCTTTAAACCTAGCCAAAAAGCCCTATGTGTTGACTGTGAAAACACAGTAGACTTTAATTATATGCATTTATGGTGTTACTACATTTTCGTGTCAATCCATGTTCATATTTACCTCAAACAATGCGCTATCACTTTAATTCAGCACGTGCAGTGGAAACGATCTCTGCACTGCTGCAGACGCACCGCTCCTGGAACGCACCGCCGGACCTGCAGCCGTGTGCAGTGTGAACGCTCCATTACATTATGATGAGCGCGGAAAAAATATGCACCGCAAACGGATGTGAACCTGGCATTATGTGTGTGTGTTTGTGTGTGCGCGCGCACGCTGCGAGTGTGCAGGAGCGCACGGTCTCCAGCTAGGAGAGCGCGCGAGCACTGAATGGTTTAAACACTGGCAAGAATTAAAAATAAAGGAAATATATAAACTACAGTGACGACGCAACCCTGCCTCGATCGTGCAAGTGACAGTTCCTGTCAACTGTTCGGGGTGCAGCTCGCTTATAGTGCAGACGTGATTTGATTTGAAGCTTTGCGCTGTTTGTGAAATTATGTCTCACAAGGTTTTCAAATTACTTTATAAATTGATGAAGATATATGAATTGTACCTCACCTACAGCATTATAATTATTTCACCCACGCCGGACAGAGACTGAGATGGTGCGCTGCATGTCGTGCCAAATCTCTCAAAGCAGGCGCGTCATCAGCTGGAGATCGTTTTTTTGAGATCGGCCTTTTAGAGACCGCCGATCAAACACCCCCAAGCGATTATCGGCCGATAATGATCGGTAGCCGATCAATCGGAGCACCCCTAATATTCAATAAATGTTTGCAGGAATTTCCCTCATTATAAACTCGAAAGCGGCAGGAATGAGTAAAACTATGCGATATACACACAAATCCAGGACCTGATTAAATATAACTCTATTATACAGAGATTTGTGAAATAAAATTCCATGACTTTTACAAAACTTTTCCAGGCCTGGAAATTGCTGCTTTAAAATTTCATAGCATTTCCAGGTTTTTCATGACCGTACGAACCCTGTTAAAAGCAACTGATGCATGCTTTCAATCACTAAAGATTGGTCCTCTCCTCCTCTAATCACAGGTGCTCCGGTGCCCCGCTTTATTCCGGGATCTCTCAATTTACAAATTAAGCACTGGGCTACCTTATTAAAAGTATTGCTCTTAACAGACCTGTGTTTTGTATCACTAGTGCAGTGTCCGTTCTCGGAGCATATAAGCCCTGCCCGTGTGAAGCGTGCCGCTTCCGGCTCACGCTGTTCTGTAGTTTATTAAAAGTTTATTAATTCTGAACGTGTCGCGTGTCCATATTGCACTAAAATGCGAGACTGCACTCCCTTGGGTCCGCAGCAACACACCCGCCACGCATGAAGTCATTGGATGAACGGTTCTCGACATAATAAAAATGCAAACAGACAGACACACAGATTCCTGCCTTTATTAGAGAGAAGAATATGTTCAGCCCCTCCCGCCGAAGCTTCGAATATTCGGTGTTGATTACTACCGAAGCTTCGAAGCTCAAAAAATGGTATTCTGACCATCCAACAACTTTTCAATCACATCCAATCCATTCCTGATGGACAAAATCAAGTCCCATTCTGTTTTTCTCATTTGAGAATGCGTTTCACTCAGATGTGTCACATTAGGGAGGAAAAGATTTAATCGCATTTCTGTCATGCTGACTTTAAACGTTGTGATTTCCTAGCTGTGTAATGGTGTTGTTGTGTGTTTGTATCAGATGAGGAGCTGGAGGACAACCCTAACCAGAGTGACCTGATTGAGCAGGCTGCTGAGATGCTGTATGGACTGATCCATGCACGCTATATCCTCACTAATCGTGGCATTGCCCAGATGGTACGTTATCCCTGGGTCATCTAGTTGAGTCTTTTTAATAGTTTTATTTAAGAAAGACAGTTTTATTTATTTTTTTCAGCTTCATACATATGACTTTGCGCTTGTTTTCTCTTGCAGCTGGAGAAGTACCAGCAGGGAGATTTTGGCTATTGTCCTCGTGTTTACTGTGAGAATCAACCAATGCTGCCCATTGGTTGGTGTCCCATTTATTTTACTTCAAATATATAATGTTTGCCATTGTAATCTTTTTTTTCAAAAATTAGGGATGGTCTGAATGATTGGTATCAGTTGATAATCACTTCTTATGATGACCTCTCAATTTGATCATCTCATAAACGGATCGCATGTTGACACTGAGCACATTTACATGCACACCAATACGCTGATAACTCACAAAAATCAGCTTATTGAAATAACCCGTTGTCCTGGTTTACATGTAAACCAGTACCCTGGCAATGCAATCAAAACGTAATATATCACCACATGCACACTTCGATAAACCAAAAGAAAGCAGGTTAATTTACATGCTGGGTGAACTTGGCATAAGGGGCAAACATCTAGATGTGATGAGATATGCTTAAGCCGTCTATGACCTTAACTCCGATAAAGGAAAACGGGTTAACACGTTTACATGACCATGTGTGTTATCAGCTTCACTCAATGCATAATCGGGTTAAGAACGTTCATGTAAATGCACTCAATGTAAAAAAGATGCACACCTTAAAGGTTAGTTGACCCAAAAATGAAAATTAGCTGTGTAATTTACTCACCCTCGAGGCATTCTAGGTGTATAAGACTTTCTTCTTTCAGAACAAACTCGTGAGACTAGGGTTAAGGCTAGAAGGGGTACGTATGACGCTACTGGGCATGCGCACATCAATACAGCGTAATTGTACAACAATAATTACTGTTTTTTTTCATTCTTGTAAGAGATAGGTTTAGGGTTGGGGTAGGTGTAGACGTTAATAAAACACAATCTAATATGTAGAAAATTAATTTCATTGTTCATTTCCGGTCGGAGCTGTGTCCCTTCTAGCCACAACCTGAGACTAGCATATCTCAGAGGCGCACGCGCGACGCATACATCTTACGTCATCCGCGGGAAGGTCTTGCTTGTACGACAGATACCAAAGTGAGATAATGTGTTTATTACATTTGAAATTGATTACATTTATTTTTCTTACAAAAACGCATGGATTCGCTACAGAAGGCCTTCACGCCCCGGAGCCGTGTGAGGGACGTTTTATTACGGATGCGCGCGCTTTATTTGACGTCTTTTAGACTGTTGAACAGAAACACCCAATGACTGCACTGATAACCCTTGGAATAGCCAGGACAATTTTAATAACTCCTAGTAGATTCGTCTGAAAGAAGAAAGTAATATACACCTAGAATGCCTCGAGGGTGAGTAAATTACACGGTTAATTTAAATTTTTGGGTGAACTAACCCTTTAAATGAATTATGTAAATGAAAATCCTACTCGCCCTCAAGTCTTTCCAAACTTGTATGAATTTCTTTTTTCTGCTAAACACAAAAGACGACATTTTGAAGAATGTGGGTAACCTAACCGGTGCTGGTCCCCATTTACTTCCATAGTATTTTTTTTCATCTCCATACTATGGAAGTCAGTGGGGATCAGCAACAGTTTAGTTACTCAGTAGAAGAAAGAAACTCATACAGAGGTGGAACAACATGAAGGTGAGTAGATGACAAAAATTTTGGGTGAACTGTTCCTTTAATTAAAATGAGGATTACAAGGTAAGGTACAATTCACATGAACTCCGTGTGAGTTTCAGTGAGTGAGTCTAGTGTCTGTTTTTGTCTCCAGGGCTCTCTGACATTCCTGGCGAGGCCATGGTGAAGCTCTACTGCCCGAAGTGTATGGATGTGTACACACCCAAGTCGTCCAGGCACCATCACACCGATGGAGCCTATTTTGGCACTGGTTTCCCCCACATGCTCTTCATGGTGCATCCCGAGTACCGACCAAAGAGGCCTGCCAACCAGTTTGTGCCCAGGTTCGTCTTTCCTTTATATGGCGGTCACCTGCTGCTCTACATAAATGGATTTTCTCACATCTCTAAAATCGCTGTTTCTCAGAGCTGTCATTCTCCTCTTCCAGGCTCTATGGTTTCAAGATTCACCCAATGGCTTACCAGCTACAGCTGCAGGCAGCCTCCAGCTTCAAGAGTCCCGTCAAAGCGATCCGCTAAGAACCTGAGCAGGGTGGGGTGGGTGGTGTGGGTTGTGTGTCCGTCAGCATGGCCTCACTCTTCTCCCAACAATTTTAGATTCGACCAAGACTAAGGTTCAAATACGGAGAGAGTGAGACTATAAAACACTCTGGGGAGAAACAAAAACCTTACCTCTGAAACACTGTACAGAAAACGGAGTGTTCCTTGTGAAAACAATTTCAGTTCTTAACCTCCACATAGAAAATAAAGTTATAATTAAAGATAGATACCTGTAGGATGGCTCTGCTCACTCTGGTCCTGTTTGTTTTAGTTCCATAAGGTTAAGTAACGTTCACATACAAGAGCATCATGAATTGACTTGTCTTATTAGTTCATGATGTGATGTATGGTTGAATATAAAAGTAGTGTTGATCGATCGTTAAAACTGCAGATATACAGTTATGTTCAAAATAATAGCAGTGTGTTTAAAAAAGCAAGTAAAGCTCAAAATCCTTATAATAACTTTTACTTCAATACACACAAATGCATTGGGAACATTGCACATTCTATTCTAAATCAAAACATGAAGAAAAATTTTGCAAATTTGTTATTACTTTACAGAAAGTGAAGAAAAAGGAATATTAGGCTGTTCAAAAAAATAGCAGTGTCTGCATTTTTCTTTACAAAGTCAAACATTTACTGTTTAAACTGAAAAATGCTTGAAGATTTAGCTTTCTTGTGAATGACTGAACTAACATTTAGTTGTATAGCCACGGTTTCTGAGAACTGCTTCACATCTGTGTTGCATGGAGTCTGGCACATGTGAACCGGTATTCCAGCCCAGGACGATTGCACTACATAGCACAATTCCTCTGTATTTCTTGGTTTTGCCTCAGAAACAGCATTTTTGATGTCACCCCACAAGTTTTCTATTGGATTAAGGTCTGGAGATTGGGCTGGCCACTCCATAACATTAATCTTGTTGGTCTGGAACCAAGATGCTGCTCACTTACTGGTGTGTTTGGGGTCGTTGTCTTGTTGAAACACCCATTTCCAGGGCGTTTCCTCTTCGGCATAAGGCAACATAACCTCTTTAAGTATTTTAATGTACTTAAACTGATCCATGATCCCTGGAATGCGATAAATAGGCCCAACATGTAGTATGAGAAACATTCCCATATCATGATGCTTGTGCCACCATGCTTCACTGTCTTCACAGTGTACTGTGGCTTGAGTTCAGTGTTTGGGGGTCGTCTGACAAACTGTCTGCGGCCCCTAGACCCAAAAAGAACAATCTTGCTTCATCAGTCCACAAAATATTGCGCCATTTCTCTTTAGGCCAGTCAATGTGTTCTTTGCCAAATTGTAACCTCTTCATTTTTTCAACAGTGGGACTTTGCGGGGGCTTCTTGCCGATAGCTTGGCTTCACATAGGCGTCTTCTAATTGTTACAGTACTCACAGGTAACTTTAGACTTTCTTTGATCACCCTGGAGCTGATCATTGGCTGAGTCTTTGCCATTTTGGCTATTCTTCGATCCATTTGAATGGTAGTTTTCCGTTTTCTTCCTCATCTTTCTGGTTTTGTTTGCCATTTTAAAGCATTTGATATAATTTTAGCAGAGCAGCCTATCATTTTCTGCACTTCTTTAAATGTTTTCCCCTCTCTAATCAACTTTTTAATCAAAGTACGCTATTCTTTTGAACAATGTCTGGAATGACCCATTTTACTCAGATTTTCAGAGAGAAATGCACAGTACAACATTTGCTGCCTTCGTCCTTAAATAAGGGCCACTTGTTTGACACCAGTTTTTTCACAGAATGGTTTACCTCTCTAATTAAACTCCACACTGCTATTATTTTGAACACGCCCTTTTCAATTAATGATTTAGTTGCACAGAATCAACAGCATGCATGTCATGACTGTTGGGTCTGTTGGTTTTCTATTAGTCTACCACACCTACTAGTAAAATATTTGCCATGTAGAAATATAATTTCTGCCAAAAACAGTGATTGATCTGGTTAGTGATATTGGACTGCTATTATTTTGAACATAACTGTATCATCGTTTAATCCCCTCCTCTGTGCAACCAGATATTTGGCTTACTTTAAAACGGCTGTTGCATGAAAAAGGCAGGATATTTTGGATTTGTTTTAAGCTCAGAGTAATATAGCTGGGATCATCTGTGACTTTTCTTTGTTGACGGACTGCAAGCTTTCAGCGCATGTATTAGAAAAGACCAGAAATGGGAAGACAAAAATGCAATCAGGAAACTGTCTTGGTCTTAAATAGACAAGTGTTTTGTTTTAATCATCAGTCCTGCACTCCTCATCAGAACGACGCCAACCTAAGTTCCTCCGGTGTCAAGATTACTTCAAAGAGATTTTACTTAGATTAACCACAGAACCACAATTAGGATGTTTTTTGTTTGGTGTGGGCCAAGTTTTTCTTCTCTGGTTTAAAGTATTTCTTCTGGTAGAGAGGCGTAAAGTTTCAGTATCAGTTTGAATGCATTGGATGGTTTTTTTGTTGATCCTGTTGAATGGTTGTTTTTTTTTCCCTTCACAGCTGTTGAGGAACCAGGGTTCAGAATTCACAATAAATGTCTTTTCCTAAGTTGTGAGAGTCCTACATGTCTCTGAGGTGTGTATGTGTATACATATATACTCAAAATGTCTGTAATATAATACTTATGTAATTTACTTACCACTCTTGTTTTCAAACAGTATCATGGCTGTTTTCCATATTCTGTGGTATTAGTATGCTTTATATCAAGTAGCATAGGCAACTTTTATGGTTCATTTTGGAGTGTCTTAGTGCTCGGTCACTTTCATTAAATTGAAAATATTGTGCAGCTTAATACATTGTTTTCAAACATTTGAACATGAAAGAAACAGCTGACCAAAATCAATTCTTCTAATAAACCAGCATTTTCTGCTCATCAGTGAGTACCTCTTGCTGAACAGAGCTTCAGTTAAATGTCAAACAAACTACCTACATACTCAACCTTAAGGCATAGATATGTAGAAAAAATGCTAAAGTGACGGGACAACACACCATATAAACTGCATTCATTTTAAACTCAAACTCTGTAAATAGTCAATAAATAAACATTACATGACTAATTGTTCAACCCATGTCATAACAGACTTGGTTAAAAGATACCTTTCTGTTTGATCACTAAAGATGGCTCCTTATGCTGATACACCAAAAACTGCTTGAAGCCAATTACGGTGCATCTACTGCATGAAATCAGATTAGTTTTACCATCCATACAGGGCATGAATATAGGTATTTTTGTAAATGTATGTTGAACAACAATGATAACTAATGTACAGATGGAAATATTGAGTATAAACAAAGAACAGATCAATAAAGCTCATGCAACAAAAAACAAAATGATTAAACAAAACAGGACTCCTCAACATAAGCAGCAATCTGCTCATGTGGACAATATAAATATTGGGGGCCACACTCATTTATAGTGTGTACGCACAGACTTTATCCACGTCAACACTCATATTTGTAAAAACTGTCTTTGACGTGGAAAAGTGCTTAGCGTCATGTCAGGGTCTTGAGCAGACGTACACACTTTTTCTTGGAGTACTGCAGGTTTTTGAAAATGTAAGCTGTTATTGCAGCTCGTTCTAAATGAAAGGATTTGGACGATAACTGGTGATCGTTCATATGTTAATGACATTAATTACGAGGCAGAGAGCTGAAACCATTCAGTTGCGCGCAAGGTCAAGATAATTGCGATTCATAGATTTCACATCTATAAGAGGCGTATGTGCATTTTCTGTGCGTACGTTCATTCTATAAATCACATGTACGCATATTTGAGAGATGATTGTTAGATCAAATTTAGGATGGTTTCTGCACAACATTTTATAAATGAGGCCCTGGATCTCTGTATAAATACCATTGGTTTTATGTTATTGATTGTTGCCAATTTATTTGATATGGTGATATGCATGGCTGAACTGCAGCAGAATCCCACAGGATTCGTCACTCTTCCTGAATAACGTTCTGCAACATACAGCAATTTCCCCTTTAACGTTACAGCTCTTCCTTGACTCCATTCAGAACAAGAGGTTTGGATGCCTCACGCTTCAGGAAGTTGATGAAATCCTTCACTTCATGGGCTCCCTGAAAGAAAACAACCAAAATACAAAGAATGATTATTTACAATGACAAATATACAGTATGGACATGGTAGTTGATATAACTGATAAGAAACACGGTCACGCTGGAAATAAACAATTACCTCATATCGTTTTGGCTCATCTTTCCGGTCAGCTGCGGCAAAGTATATTGTAGGAAACCTGCAAAAGAATAACAAAACATTAACAATGGCTAGCTAAAATCGCTACAAAGCATTTGATGAGCGAGAGAATACATACCCTTGCACGTCATAGCCCTGCGGGATATCATTGGCAGTTGCATCCATCTTGGCGATTACAATATTGGGGTCACTGTATAGCTGAGACCATAAAAAAAAACAGAAACACAGGATGAGAAGTGATTCAGACAGTGATGAAGACACACTGATGTCATGTAAAACTCACCCGCTCTCCA
The DNA here is from genome assembly GCA_027422415.1 of Schizothorax lantsangensis. Lineage (NCBI taxonomy): Eukaryota > Metazoa > Chordata > Actinopteri > Cypriniformes > Cyprinidae > Schizothorax > Schizothorax lantsangensis. The sequence continues at coordinate 28,623,753 of CM049844.1, forward strand.
AGCTCTGTATATTTAGGCTCCAGTTTTTTACAATGGCCACACCACGGAGCATAAAACTCAATAAGCATGTCTTTCTCTGGGTCACTGACGATCTTTTCAAACGTATCTGCCACAATCACCTGACCACAGACAGCGACTTGTGTTAACGCTTGATATGAGAAGAACAAATGAAACAATCAAGCTCATTTAAACACACGTCTCACTAACCTTGACGGCTCCATTGTTTTTGGCAGGCACAGGTTCTGATTTGATGTAACTCTTCAGTCGCCCAGCAAAATAGTCTTCCAGAAAATGCTCTAAAGATTTGCCATCTCGTCTAAGGAGGGACCAAATTAATAGTTAAAATCACATCATTAAAGCTTCTAATGTGTTGATGTACATCATGGGACATAGCTAAATGAAAAATGTTATTGTACTCAAACAATGTTATGATAACAGTCTTATTAATGTGTGTTGAACAGTACTGTTCAAAAGTTTGGGGTCAGTATGATTTTTACAAGGTTTTGAAGAAAGTTTCTTATAGTTAACAAGCCTGAATTTATTTGATCAAATATACAGAGAAAACAGTAATATTGTGAAATATGACTAAAATCTATAGTAACCGTTTTCCATTTTTATGCATTTTAAAATGTAATTTATTCCTGTGATCAAAGCTGAATTTTCAGCATCATTACTCCAGACTTCAGTGTCACATGATCCTTCAGAAATCATTCTAATATGCTGATTTGCTGTTTAAGAAACATTTCTTATTTATCAAAGTCAAAGTTTATTTATAAAGCACTTTTTTTAAAAACACCAAGTGTTTATCAAAGTGCTGTACATGCATAGAATAATAAAAATATCAATGTTACAGCCAATAACAATAAAAGAAAAGACAATAAGAGACAATGAAACAATAAAAGGAAGCATCTCTCACATAGCGTCAAATGCCAGACTATAAAAATAAGTTTTTAAGACATTTAAAAACAACAAGTGTTTGAGCCTGTCTAATGTAAAGGGGCAAGCTATTCCAGAGCTTCGGTGCCGCCACTGCAAATGCTCGGTCACCCCTGCTCTTCAACTTTGCCCGAGGGACAACCAAAAGCAGATGGTCAGCAGACCTAAGTGCTCTTAGCGGAGCATACGGCTTAATCAAAGCGGATATTTAGGTGCTACCCCATTAAGAGATTTAAAAACAAAAAACAGAATCTTAAAATGAATCCTAAAATGGACAGGTAACCAGTGAAGAGAAGCGAGAACAGGGGAGATATGTTCCCGGCTTCGTGTACCAGTCAGCAGGCGAGCGGCCGCATTCTGGACCCTCTGCAGTCTGGAGAGAGAGGCCTGACTAATGCCTATATAAAGGCCATTACAATAATCCAGATGAGTTGAAATAAAGATATGTAGAATTCTTTGAAAGTCTTTAGGAGACAGGAAATATTTCACCTTGGCGAGTTGTCTCAACTGGAAAAAAATAGATTTAACTAGAGAGTTAATCTGTTTGTCCAATTTAAAATCACAATCCAAGATAACTCCTAATTTTTTTTACATAGGTCTTCACAAGTGGTTTCAATTCACCAAGGTCCAAATCTACTGACTCACAGATACCTCCCGGGGTAAACAACATAACTTCTGTTTTGTTTTCATTAAAATTAAGGAAATTTAGTGCTATCCAGGCCTTAATTTCCTCAAGGCACTGCATTAGGGGCGCTAGAGAGCCAATATATTTTCATTTCAACGGCAGATAAATTTGCGTATCGTCTGCATAACAATGAAAAGAAATACCAAATTTCCTAAAAATATGTCCTATGGAAAGCATATACAGGGAGAACAGAATAGGTCCCAAAATGGAGCCCTGGGGGACCCCACATGTGAAAGAAGCGGTTGAGGAGACAAACTCTCCAAACCGAACTGAAAAAGTTATTTCAGACAAATAGGATCTAAACCATCCCAACGCAGTACCCTTAATACCAACACATTGTTCTAAGCGTGTAATCAAAATATTATGGTCTACAGTATCAAATGCAGCCGTGAGACCTAGTAAAATTAAAATTGCATAATCCCCTGAGTCAGTAGCAATTAACAAATCATTAAAAACCTTCAACAGTGCAGTTTCTGTACTATGAAGAGATTTAAAACCGGACTGAAACATTTCATGAATGCCATGTAGATCTAGAAATGAAAACAATTGTCCAAACACAACCTTCTCCAATAGTTTGGAAAGAAATGGAAGTTTTGAGATGGGTCTAAAATTAGCAAAAACGGATGAGTCCAGATTAGATTTTTTGATTACTGGTTCCACCACTGCGTGTTTAAAAGACTTAGGTACATCTCCAGAGGCCAGGCTACTATTAATAATTGAAAGAATTTTGGGCCCAATAGTTTCAAAAGAATCTTTTAAAAGACCAGGAGGAACAATATCCATGCCACCTGAGGATGATCTCATTTTAACAATGATCTCTCTCAATGAGGCAAGAGACACCGGCTCAAACTGATTAAAAACAGCCGAGCACTCAGTGGAAATGGATAAAAACATCGATGGGGCAGTAATATTAGCTCTAATCTCATCAATAAAAAAAAGTGTAAAAAGTCCTCACACATTTCAACAGAGGGCTTTAAACAAGTAGCTTGGGGAGTGTTCAACACAGCATTAATAGTACTGAACAGCACGGCTGGCTTATTACAGATAACATTAGAGAGCTACTTTGATTTTTCGGATCTAACAGTTTATATTTAGACAAGTTCTCCTTTAAAATATTAAAAGAAATCTGCAATTTATCCTTCTTCCAGCAGCGTTCCGCCCTTCTGCACTCAAGCCTTACAGCTCGAGTAGTAGAATTCAGCCACGGTTTAACTCTAGTTTTTTCTCGAACTGTCCTAAGAGGGGCCACTATGTCCAAAATACTTTGACAGGTTGAAGAGAACAATGAGGTTAAGTCATCAGTGTTAAGGCCATATGAGGACATTGAATATTCATCATTAATGCCATTAAAAGCATCAGAAAACAACTGAGCAGTTGAGGGGTTAATCGTCCGATGGCGACGGGTTAGAGAAGTCACTTTAAAATCATAAGAGGTACATATCTCAAATACAACAGGCAAATGATCAGAGAAAGTGGCATCACAGACTTCAATATTACCAATAGGTAAGCCATATGATAGAACCAAATCTAGTATGTGTCCACACTTATGTGTGTGACTTGCCACAAACTGAGTTAAGTTAAATGAGTCCACAAGATTTAAAAAAGCTTTAGCCAAAGGCTTGGTGGGACAGCACACATGAATATTAAAATCCCCGATAATTAAGACCCGATCATAATTTAGCATAATTCCGGCCAAAAAATCAGAGAAGTCATCAATAAAGTCCTTGTTATATTTGGGTGGACGATAAACAACAACGCACAACACTGGATAGCCCAGACTTAGTTAAAAATACTGAGTTCAAAGCTGGAATATGAGTAAGATGGCAGACGCCGACAGTTTAAATGTTCTTTAAAAATAGTTGCTACTCCACCTCCTCGACCCGTAAGCCGTGGAGAGTTAAAATATGTGCAGTTCAGTGGTAAAACTTCTGAAAAGACACTCGACTCAGCAACACCGATCCAGGTCTCAGTCACACACAACATGTCCAGGTCCTTGGAAGTAAAAAAGTCATTCAAAATGAAGGACTTGTTAGCTAGTGACCTAGCATTCACCAAGGCTATCCTCACTGGAGTTGAGTCTTTCGACGACAGAGATTCACAGTCAAAAGGCCGGAGGAGAGAAGCATCCACACCGCCTCGTCTGAGACGGGGTGACCGATAAATATCGACCGGAGGCTCCATATCCACACCTATTACAGGTAAAGGTACCAGCCACTTATACGCGGGATCCCAAGAGCGTCGAGGCACATACCGGCGACAATCCACGTCAAGACCCGATAAAATCCACCGAGGATCAGTATTTGGGAACAAAGCCATTCGAGTCTTCACTTTCACCAACAGACCACCTCGTTTGCCATGGCGTCTGGATCGCTTCTTCCTCCCAAGAGAGCACAGGGTCTGACAGAGATAGGCAGGTAATCCACGCAGGAGCAGAGGAGGTGGCGAATTGTATTTTCCACCCCTATTAACATTATAGATCGCCGTATTTTCCATAGCTGATCTAATGTCAAGAAGTGTTTGGCGATCATACACCAGTAGAGAGTCTGCAGTATTTAAAACAGTAGATAAAAATAAAACAAGCATCCATAAAACTGGGAGCAACAGACAGCCGGCAGCACACACTGGCGCCATCTTGGAATTTTGGGTCAGTCTGGCTTGACTGACCCAAAAATGTATCTTATTTATCACAGTTGTACTGCTTCATATTTTTGAGGAAACCATGACACATTTTTTCAGGATTCTTTGATGAATAGAAAGTTCAAAACAACAGCATTTAGTTTAAGTTTGTAGCATTATAAATGTCAGTTTTAATCAAACATTACTGAATGAAAGTATTAATAAAAAAAATTGTACTGACCCCAAACATTTGAACAGTATTGTAATAAGTTTTGAGATTAAATACATTTAATGCTGATTTGTTTATCTTATGTGAACACATTAAAACTTTCATTTTAAACAAAGAACATTTGAGAAAAAGCATCAGAATAACTGAAGTTAATTTTATTTGATGTACTCAGTGCAATAATTATAATAGTATATAAGAAATATATAATATTCTTCGAAAGCAGTTTTCAGAAAATAAACTGATGATGCATCAGGGATCAAATGACACCACGCTGTTCTCGGCTGAAAATGAAATATGCTGTTTTGGGTGTTGTGGCTTGTAATGGCATGTCCTAATTAGGGATGCAACGATTATAGATTTTGTTGGTACGATTATAGTCTGAGGAATAATCACGGTTTCACGATTATTACGATTATTATGCATTTATTAATTTCACAACATAAAATCACATAAACACTTTAGATATTAAAGTGTTATTTATTTCTGCCTTTTGAAACAGAAATAACACAGTAACCAATAATACAGCACAAAATAATAATTCTAAAGAAAAAAAAGTCCATCTCTCCAATTGCAATTAAAAAATGTGACCTCTGCTCTGTAAACATCCATGTCAGTATTTCTCTTTTGAAAATAACAAATGGAAATAGATCACAAATGTATTTGGTGTTTTCATTTTGTATATTCTTTCTACATTTCTTTTGGACCTGAAGTACAGAACTTGGAAAGATGGTGAAAAAAAAGAATAATACTGTAACAGGGATGATAAATCACAATGTTAATTAAGTATTATTAATATAAGACTAATATTAACTTTATTTATCCCACAGAGGACACTGTTGCTAATGAGGGGAATAAACTAAACTATTATTGTAATCAACTGTCATCCATACTTATTTATTTTAATAATCTTTATTCATCTGATTTTACATATGGCCTGAGAAAATCATGTCTATTATTTTGGTTTGTGAGATTGAGATCGAGCAGCCCACACAAACATTTAGGAGGACAGAAACTTTGTTGTCAACGTCGCCCAGCGACTTTCATTAATAAAATAATTAGATACTGGATCGCTACATTATATTAATCAGCAAAGAGGGGGCAAAATGACTGTTTAAATAACTGAACTCAGATCTACATTGTTTGCAGTGACGTGCAGATGCAGGTAGGCTAATTCACCCACGCAACTGTCACCTCTCTCTCTCTCTCTCTCTCTTGCTCTCTCTCTCACCGCACTATTTCATCTCTGTCTGAGGCGGGCAGAATGCTAGAGCTAACGAACTTCGCGTCAGGTGGTCCTTGCCTTCACGTCGTGCATTAAAATCGTTTATTGCACAGCGAGAACAGGTTGGCTAGCCGTGCATTATCTATCCCTCATGTATACTCGTTAACAGCCATTTTTACGGCAATATTTAAATGATGCCCTGGTCATTCTTGGTGTACCCAAAATGGTCCCACACTATCGACTTCAGACATTCTCTGGTGGAAATAAAGGATCACTGTTTGGTTCCTCTGTCATAGTTAATCTAGTGTGTGTAGTAGCCTCCGTGTCTCTGATAAGCATGGCATTTTCAGCTGGTACACCACTAGTGTAACTTTGTTTTCATTTTGCGCAAGCTGCAACAGTTCCGTTCCGTGCAACAGAAACACGCGGTGTTAATTAGTCAACTAATATAATTCAGTTAAATATCAAATCATGTTTAATCTCTTCCTTAAAACTCTGAAAACAGGATCCTCACAATATGAAGTACTCACGTGAACTCCTCTCTCATGGAGTATTTGTTTCCTGTTTGTGTCCTGATGGTGACAAACGGCAGCTCAGTTGAGTCCGATGTGCCCAGACCGAACTCATCCTCCAGCTCCTCCAGAAAGTCATTACGGTTCGACACAGAAAACAACAGGCCCTGAGAACTGAACTTAGATGCCACCTTCAGCACTCTAAATGAGGAAAGACAGGTATGTACTCTTTGACTTCATAATAAACATATTCAATCACTGATTTTAAATGACTCACCTGTTTCTCCAGTAGTTGGAGCCTTTGGGATTGCGAAAATAATCCAAGTCATAGTAGGCCGTCAATAAATCCCTCTTCCTCAATGAATCCTTATTCTCTTTGGTCAGGTGAGGACAGAGTCCAAAACTACAGAGCAAAAGCAATGATCTCAGCATGTGCTGTCTGTGTGTGTGTGTGTGTGTGTGTTGTGTGTGTGTTGTGTGTGTGTGTTGTGTGTGTGTGTGTGTGTTGTGTGTGTTGTGTGTGTGTGTTGTGTGTGTTGTGTGTGTGTGTGTGTGTGTTGTGTGTTGTGTGTGTTGTGTGTGTGTTGTGTGTGTTGTGTTGTGTGTGTGTGTTGTGTGTGTGTGTGTGTGTGTGTTGTGTGTGGTGTGTGTGTGTGTGTGTGTGTTGTGTTGTGTTGTGTTGTGTGTGTGTGTGTCTGTGTGTGTGTCTGTGTGTGTCTGTGTCTGTGTGTGTGTGTGTGTGTGTGTGTGTGTGTGTATGTGTGTGTGTGTGTGTGTGTGTGTGTGTGTGTGTGTGTGTGTGTGTGTGTGTGTGTGTGTGTGTGTGTGTGTGTGTGTGTGTGTGATGTGACGGTGTGTGTTGTGTCAGTGTCAGCTCACATGTTGTCTCTGATGAAGTGGCGCAGGCCTGTGATGGACAGGGGTCCTCTGTGGTGAACCACACTCTCCTCAAACTTACTGCTCAGTCTGGGGGGGCGGAACAGAAGCACAGACCTGCAGGCAAAGGGTTTACAGATTGTAATATTTATTTGTATATTAGTATTTCATCCTGAACACCCAGCTACAGTCAATATTAGTGGTTCTTAAAGGGTTTTGCTTTAGGATTTAGACTTTAATCTGGACACTGAGTGGCCACCAAACGAAGTAACAAAATTGTTTATGGTACCAAAGTGAACGAAAAATGTCCTTAACATCAAATATCAACATTACCATAAATGAACAAATCCAGCAATATGCAAATTAATGATTAATTTGGATAACGAGAAAATATCATTTCTAAATATCTTCTAAATGCACATGTTGGTTGATAAAAAAAAATTACGTTTTCGAAAGAAGTCTCGCCAAGGCTGCATTTATTTGATAAAAAAACAGTAATATTGTGAAATATTATTACAATTTAAAGTAACTGTTTTCTATTTAAATTATTGATGTCAAACGATTAATCGCATCCAAAATAAAAGCTTTTGTTCACATAATATTTGTGTGTGTGTTGTGTATATTTATTATGTATTTATAAATACTAACACATACAGTATATATTCTGAAAATATTTACATGCATTTACATTTATATATTTATATTCATATAATTAATATTATATAAAATATATTTAATATATAAACAACATATTTTTCTTAAATATATACATACGTGTGTGTATTTATATATACATAATAAATATACATAGTACACACACAAATATTATGTGAACAAAAACTTTTATTTTGGATGCGATTAATCACGATTAATCGTTTGACAGCACTAATATATATATATACATTAAAATTTAATTTATTCCTGTGATCATTACTCCAGTCTTCAGTGTCACATGAGCCTTCAGAAATCATTCTAATATGCTGACTTTCTGTTCAAAAAAACATTTCTTATTATTATCAATGTTAAAAACAGAGCCTATTATTATTATTATCGTGCAACCATGTTGGCTTAACTTAATGTCTAATTTAGTGAGCTTCTCCCAAACGACAGAGATGAATCTGACATCAACAGCAAAAGATAAGTGAAGTGTTTTCACGTTTAATATGGATAAGCCTGTTTATTTTGCTATCCTAACTAAGACCCACCAGCTTAGACCCACTTACTCATATTTGACGTCATATTTCTTTCCGAGCTCTAGGTCTGTGGTGTGAGCAAAGCGGAAACTCTCCCTCATTAAACTGGCTCCTTTAAGAAACTCAGAGAGTTGAGAACTGTCAGTCCCTGAGAAAAATCCTGAGAGATTGCCAGATGAAAGAAAAATAATGAAACTGCATTAATAATAAAATACGTATTTTCATCTATTCATCCAAATTTACTGCATTCGTGCATTAAAATTTATATCATTTGAAATTTCGAAATTACATTTGCATTAGATGTTTTCAATCTAGAGAAGAAATAAAAACACATTTTAGAGCCAATAAAAAGCACTTACCAACTATGCTGGCATCAAAGTTGTTGATAAAGTTCTCCAGGTCATGCTCACTATGCAGAGGCACAGAATCAGGCCCGGCCTGTTTCTTCATATAGTTCACAATTCCCTCTGTTTGGAAATGATACACCCACAAAGACATAACCACCAGATTTGCTATTGTATTTACACCACCCATCATTAAACATACCAGCTGAGCGTGGCCCATCATATAATGATGATTCCTGTCCGTTCCGAAATATTTTGAGCGTTGGGTATCCAGTGACCCCATAGCGCTTGCAAGTCTCTGTATTAGCAGTGCAGTCCACCTGAACAAAGACCGTCATACATCCTTAAACCTCTGAAGAACACGCAATGCTCACATCAATCTATACTCAATCCCCTATAACATTACTACATCACATGAGGCTCCTTAATATTGACCACTAAGATCAGTTTCCACTAAAGGAATATTGCAGGTTCAAAACTATCAACATAATCTGGTTTTACCTGTGCTGGTGATTACCACATGAAATTATTCAGACTCAAGTTTGTAAAAGCTACAATTGCATTTATAGTAAAGCACTTACTATGGAAGTCTATACAGAGATAGAAAACTATAACAAACCATAAAAAATACCCTATTATTTGAAATAAAACGTCAAGTTAAATAAAATAAAATAAAATCATACACACACCTGTTTGTTTTTGTGAAAAGTGGGGACATCCCATAGGCGTAATGGTTTTTATTAGGGATGGGACAAAAAAAATCGAGGCACCTAACTATCGTGATTTTTTTATTTACGATTTTTGTTATATCAGAATCGATATTAATTCAGATTAAATACATTGCTTTATTTTAGTCCTTGCTTATATACGAGGCGGAGGAAAGTTACCTCTTTTATTTCAGCAGACGGCGATGTGTTGTATCGGTGAGTATCAGTGTTTCTCAACTGGTGAAAAAGTGGGCCAAAGAAACGACATCAACAACAAAAACCGTAATTCTTAATGTTTTTCTGATGCGAGACTTTTATTTTAAAAGACGTGCATGAAAGCGGTTGACACTTCTGTCAGATGCAGTTTAAGCAAAGAGTGCCTGAGAAAAACGCGCTGTCCCGATTCAGTATCTGCGGTCAGATGAGATGTTGACCGGCTTAATGTCAGTGTCATTATTCTATCGTTATTTCTGTAACTTCTTACGAAATAAAAAGTCTCTCACCTCAGAACAGCGAACTATCCTGTCCTGTCAGATGGTATACCGTGTTCGTAGCGCGCTCTTCTATAGCACGCGTGAACGCGGCGCTGTATATCACTTCACTAAAGCGCAGAAACTACCAGCATGCAACGCGTGAAATAAAAGTACAGTACCGATAAATCACATAACTGTACTGAGTGTGTTTGCCGGGAAGGATTTGCATGAAGGTATGATATTCATTCTATTCAGGAGCAGTTTCCACGTTTAATTAACAGTTCACCTTGGTAACTGTTGTTTCCATAACCCAAAAATACCATGTTATTTTCACTTTGTGTCATTTTGTATATGTTTAAATGACTGTGGTGGCTCAAACCAACTTAATTGTATTAACAAAAACTAGTTTGGGACTGCTATTTAATAGCCTTACCTTATAGGCTGTTTATTCAGTATTAATCATATTCTTAACAGTCTTAACTTAATTTTTGTGAAATAAATTTGCTTTGTTTTTGTTTTAAAAAAAAAAAAAAAAAAAAAAAAAAATATATATATATATATATATATATATATATATATATTAGTGCTGTCAAAGTTAACGCAAATTCATTTTAACGGCACTAATTTTTTTAACACGCGATTAACGCAGCGCGTATTTTCTGTAGTTGGAGAAATGGAGATGCACAGTGTTGCCAACTTAGCAACATTGCAGACCCTTTTAGCGATCTTTTTCCAGAGAGAGGAGCAGCGCTTTAATTCAGTTAAACACAGATATTATGTTGCTTCTCTAATTTAACATGCAAGTATAGCCGAAATCACAGCACAGCTATTGTCTTTATCTTATGTGTATTTGATTTCATCAGACGACGGTGCGATTATCAGGATTCTTTTGTGCAGATTAACATCTTGGAAGGGAGCTTGTTATGTCTTAATGGGTCGCGTTTCAGTCACTATTTCATATTCATTCCGTTCTGACAACAGAAACAATAAAATATACCAATGAAAACAGTTTTATTGAGAATTTAGCTTCATCAAAATACAGTATGTGGGCAAAGATAGGGAAACAAATGTAATAATAAATAATACATGTACATTTTGCATTTTCAGAAGAAGAGCTGCCCTATGTGCAAAAATGTAAACAGGTTTGTGTAAATTGCTCAGTGCAAAGAAAGAGAAGTAATGGGAACCTGGAATTTCTTTTTTCATGTGTCTAATAGACATGAACAAGTTCTTTGAAAAACATCTATGACCTTTGAAACATGTCTACCCTTCATGCTTTATGTTGACTATGATTTCAATAATAATAAACATACACTATATTGCCAAAAGTATTTGGTCACCCCCTTCTAATGAACAGGTTTGACTACTTTAGTAATTTCTATGAGTACAAATCTTAATGTTAAAGCATATAATGATATTCTAGGAAATTGTGTGCTTCTAATATTATAGCAACAGTTTTGACTCTTTTCTATTCTAACATGACAATGCCTCTGTGTATAAGACAAGGTTCAAAAAGAAATGATTGATTCAGTCAGTGTGGAAGAACTTGACTGGTCTGCATAAAACCAAGTCCTAATCCCAGTTTAACACCTCTGGTGTGACTGTAAATGCAGACCTTGAGCCAAAAACTCATCACCAAACACCAATATATATTATACACAGAGGCATTATGATGTTAGAATAGAAAAGGGTCCTGTCCAAACATTAAGATTTGTACTCATAGAAATTACTAAAGTAGATAAACCTGTTCATTAGAAGGGGGCGACCCAATACCTTTGGCAATATAGTGTACATTTGCATAAAGCATCCAAATTTGTCCATGCCCATGTTGATTAGAGTATTAACAATTTGAAAAGTATTGATTTAAGGTACATTTAGAACAAATAAAAATGTGTGATTAATTGTGATTAACTGTGATTAATCGCGAGTTAACTCATGACAATCATGCGATTAATCACGATTACATTTTTTAATCGATTGACAGCCCTAATATATATATACTGTATATATATAGAAAAAGGACAAGATGGCGCCGAGGATGGCAGCCGTGTTGCGAGCTCCGAGAAAACTCTGCAGGTTTTCGTATGTTTTGTTTGTTTTTTTGTTGTTTTACGTGTTAGATGTTGTTAGTATAACTGTCTACGATAGAGACACGCTTTTAAACATCGGTTCTTACGTCGCGCAACGCAAACCGGACTTTGAGTTCCTGAACGCCGGTGGATTGTTTACAGACACCGCATCAGAGCCCTTTGTCTGGAACGCACGACCACGACGAAAGAAACGCAGCTGGAAAAGAGGGAAGAGAGCTGGCGTTCTTGTCAGACTGAGACGCCGTGCCTTTCGACCTCCTCTCCCAACCATTTTGCTGGCTAACGTTCAGTCACTGGATAACAAACTCTGTGAACTGCGTGCGCGCATCTCATACCAACGAGAAACAAGGGAATGCTGCGTTATTTGCCTCACAGAAACCTGGATGTCTGCAATGGTTCCAGACTCAGCCATCGAGCTCACGGGCTTCTCCGTGCACCGCTCGGACAGAACGAAAGAGCTCACCGGGAAAAGCAAAGGTGGGGGCGTTTGTTTCTACATCAACAACTCGTGGTGTGATGAAAGGAACCTACACTGTATTAAATCCTTCTGCTCCCCTGATCTGGAATTTCATACGCTTCTGTGTAGACCATTCTGGTTACCGAGGGAATTTACAGCGATCATAATCACGGCTGTATACATTCCCCCTCAAGCCAACACAGACCAGGCACTCAGGGAACTGTACGGAAATATAAGCGAGCAGGAAACCGCGCACCCAGATGCAGCGTTTATTATTACGGGGGACTTTAATAAAGCCAACTTCAGAACAATAGCTCCAAAATACTTTCAGCACATCACCATCAACACACGTGGTGATCGTGTACTGGACCATTGTTACTCCCCCTTCCGGGACGCTTACAAATCCCTCCCCCGCCCACCTTTCGGCAAATCTGATCACTCCTCCGTTCTGCTTCTGCCTGCTTACAGGCAGAAACTGAAACGAGAAGCACCCGCCCTCAGGACAGTTCAATGCTGGTCGGACCAATCGGACGCTATACTTCAGGACTGTTTTGATCACGTGGACTGGGACATGTTCCGGGAAGCATCTGATGGTGACATAGAGGAGTACTCAGATTCTGTAACGTGTTTCATACGGACGTGTATAGAGGATGTAATTCCGACCAAAACAATACGCATCTACCCCAACCAAAAACCGTGGATTAACAGCGATGTTCGATCAGCCTTGTCAGCGCGGACATCTGCCTTTAAATCCGGAAACACTGACGATCGGAAACAAGCCAGTTACGATCTCAGGAGATCCATCAAAGCAGCCAAACGACAATACAAAAACAAAGTTGAAGAACAATTCAACAACAACAACCCAAGAAGCATGTGGCAGGGCATCAACAACATCACAGGCTTTAAAGGGAATAAACCAGCCACTGTGAACATTGCGGCCTCTCTACCGGATGAGCTGAATAACTTTTATGCTCGTTTCGAGGCTCATAACACCGCCCACACAGAGTGCGCTCCCACGGCTGCTGCAGAAGAGGTGAGTCCACTATCCCTTTCTGTCGCGGATGTAACTCGATCCTTCAAACGGTTGAACATCCGCAAAGCTGTGGGCCCGGATGGCATCCCAGGCCGTGTGCTCAAAGCATGCGCTTACCAACTAGCCGGGGTTTTTACAGACATCTTCAATCTGTCCCTCTCTCTGTCTGTGGTTCCCTCATGCTTCAAAAAATCCACCATTGTGCCCATACCAAAGAAAAATAAAATCACATGCTTGAACGACTGGAGGCCCGTTGCTCTGACACCCATCTTCAGCAAGTGTTTTGAGAAGCTCATCAGAGACCACATCTGCTCTGTGCTGCCTGCCTCACTGGACCCACTACAATTTGCATACCGCAGAAACCGTTCCACAGACGACGCTATTGCCTTCACCCTGCACACGGCTCTCTCCCACCTGGAAAATAAGAACACCTATGTGAGGATGCTGTTCGTGGATTACAGTTCAGCATTTAACACCATAGTGCCTGCCACACTGGTTGCGAAGCTCCAGACTCTGGGACTGAACAGATCTCTGTGCAGCTGGATCCTGGACTTCCTGACAGGCAGAAGTCAGGTGGTCAGAATGGGCAACAACACTTCATCTCCGCTGATCCTCAACACTGGTGCCCCGCAGGGCTGCGTTCTCAGCCCACTCCTGTACTCCCTGTACACACACGACTGTACAGCTACACACAGCTCCAACGTCATCGTCAAATTTGCCGATGACACAACGGTAATAGGCCTGATCACCGACAACGATGAGACGGCCTACAGAGAGGAGGTGAGTACCCTGACTAAATGGTGCCAGGAGAACCACCTCTCACTCAACATCGACAAGACCAAGGAGCTGGTGGTGGATTTCAGGAGACAGAGCAGAGAACACACACCCATCTCCATCGACAAGACACCTGTGGAGAGGGTAAACAGCTTTAAGTTCCTCGGCGTTCACATCACCGAGGATCTCACATGGTCCACTCACACAGACGCAGTGCTGAAGAAGGCACATCAGCGCCTCTTCTTCCTGAGACGGCTGAGGAAGTTTGGAATGAGCCCCAGCATCCTCAGATCCTTCTACACCTGCACTGTGGAGAGCATCCTGACCGGCTGCATCACCGCCTGGTTTGGAAACAGCACCGCTGGCAACCGCAAAGCTCTGCAAAGAGTTGTGCGAACTGCCCGCCACATCGTTGGAGGTGAGCTTCCCTCCCTCCAGGACATCTACACCAGGCGGTGTATAAGGAAAGCCAGGAGGATCATCAAGGACTCCAGCCATCCATCCCACAGACTGCTCTCTCTGCTGCCCTCAGGGAGACGTCTCCGCAGCATCCGATCCCGCACTAGCCGACTGAGGGACAGCTTTTTCCCTCAGGCTATCAGGCAAATGAACAGACAGAACTAATTCACCCTACATCACACTCCCACTCACACAACATGCCACACACTGCACTTTACCGCCGTTCACTGGACTACACGCACACACTGCAATAATACAACCTATCTGCTATCACTGGATACCATACAATGCACATCCACGACATTGCATATGTATAATCTGTTTCACCTTTGTACAACTATCTACTGCACAACTAATCTGTTGTAAATCTATAATCTGCTGCCCTTAACATATCACAATGTTTAGATGTGTACATAATGTAAAATGTGTACATAGTGTATTGATAACTAAGACTGTCTTTATAGTACACTGTGTGTATTGAGTATGTGTATTTTGCACATTGTCTTCTGTACAGTCTGTAAATATGTACTGTCTATATGTAAACTGTTTTGTTTTTTGCACTGTTTGGAGCACGCTCTCAAGAATTTCACTCACCAAGGCACTTGTGCTGTGGTGATGTGACAATAAAAGTGATTTGATTTGATTTGATATATGGTAAGTGAGTCACGGCTTATATATTTTATTTAACGCAGTCCAGTATTTAAAAGAACGGCTTTCGAGTTAAGTTTGATGTTAAAGAAAGTTTCACAGACTCTTCATTTTATTTTATTTTATTAATGGAACAAGTTTGATGGGCACTTTATTTCAAAAAGTATTTTTCTATTGGACTTTTTGTGGCTGTTTGTTTATGTTTACTGAAAACAGGAAAAATGACTGCTAAGATGTTTTTTTTATTATTATTGTGACAGTCTGTAAATTAAGTGTATCATTCAACTTTTTCCCATGGTCTAGATTTAAAAACAAAAAATAAAAATCGCAACACAGCAATATTGAATCGCAGTACTTGTAGAATCGAAATTCTTAAAAAAAATCGCAATACATATCGTATCGGCACCCAAGTATCGTGATAGTATCGAATCAGGAGGTAGGTGTATCGTCCCATCCCTAGTTTTTATACTGTACAAACTGTATGTTCTATTACTCACTCTGAAAAAACTCACTCTGTATGATTTATAAGCATTTTGAAAAGTGGGGACATGGGGCAATGTCCTCATAAGTCACCTTCACCTTGTAATACCTGTGTCATACCCAGTGTCCATCCTAGACTTCTTGGGGCCTCTTGGGGGGGGGGGGGGGGGGGGGGGGGGGGGGGGGCTGAATGAAAGAATGGCTGAAATGCATTTGTCTGTGTTTCACTCCGTCTCGAATCGCGCTCGAGAAACAGTATCTCTTCCGCGGCTCGGTACTCTTTCAACTCGTTTTTTTTTTTTTTGTCTCAAGCCTTTGTCAAGAGACTGATTTTTACGTAGAGAGCGTGACAGCGCACCGCATTAAAATAAATGATCATTCGTGTTTTCATAACCGCTTGCCAAACTCAAAAACGAAACTAAAATTAAAACATCTTTGAGAGCAAGGGGGCCCCCTGGTGTTTCGGGGGCCCTACGCAGCTTGCGTATTCAGCGTATATGGAGGAATGGCTCTGGTTATACCGGTGTCATTATACAAATTTATGTCCTCATTTGTCACAAAAATGCACACACACGCACACACACCATTTTATCTCAAGCTAGTTGCCAAGGCAATGTTATGTTTCTTATTTTCATTTATAGTTTAATTTAACGTAATAAAATAGCTAAAACTAAATTGTATGAAAAAAGCTGTCAAAAAAGCTTCAATTGTATCGAACCCAGAATATTCCTAGCATGCAATTATACCTTGGCTAAAGTTACTGTTCCCTTCAGTCGTGCAGCAGCGGTTTCAAACTCCGGAGCAAGTTTCTTACAGTGACCACACCTGAGAAGAAAACAGAGCTGCAACACTATCAAAAACTCCTGGAAGGTTATAATAAATGACGGCAATGTTGAATGACGCTTAACTTGTGATATAACAGTGAATACAATTATGCAGTTACTTATTCCAGGTCTCAGGTTTTCTTAAAACCTTACAATGTTTTATCAAGATGAAGAAAGGTTGACATAAACGCGAGTTTGTCAGCTGTATTGAGGTACCATGGACAGCGCGCGCCATCACATCAGCACTGTTCTGCGAGTTGCAAATGCACGCAGACCTCTTTATTATTATTTTACAACAAAATGTTCTTAATTGCATAGCTGCATGTGTAAATGAATGATTATTCTCTTACCATGGGGCATAAAACTTCACCAGCAGGGTCTCGTGCTCGGTGTAATCGAAGTCTGCGTCTTTGAGCTCGAGCACATCACTGCGTCCACGCGCTGCCGAGCTCCACACACAGAGAGCTAACACACACAAAACCTCGCGCAACATAAAACTGTCCATCAAGGCAGGAAGATGGAATAATTTCCTATTTGCAGAAATCAACACTAAACTAAATAAACGCGCATAACCAGGCGGGCGGTTTCCACCGATATGTGTGTGCTCGTGTGAGGGGCGGGACGAAAACACTTTGTGTCACTGAAGTGAGCGATGATTGGCTAGTCATTCTACAGCTGATGAGATGTAAAACGCTCATTGGTGGATTTCACCGTCAATCAAAGTTCCTCCTGGGAGATCGGTTTATTGCACTATTACAGTCAGAAAATAAAATAATATTCGACGTATTCTTGATAATAAACAATTAAATTATTTATTTGATATGTTCCTTCAAATTTAATGATATGCGCAACCTTCATATAATTACTATGAAACCATATTAATAATAATTAAGACAATTCACTGTAATTTATTCAACTATTAATGCCTTTGAGTTAGGTAGATTTTTTTTTTACATCCCCTAGAAAAATGTAACACTAACTCCACAATTAATTGTCGTACTACTGTTTTAAGCTTGTGTACGCCTTCAAAATCAAGAATCCTAGATATGTTTCCCCCCCAAATTTCTTAATGTTACACAGTGTTTCTTTTGTTCAAGTACTTCAGGAAAACAGATTTAAAGTGTTACATTGTTTCTCCTTCAATTCAGGCGTCAGGTCCAGCCTGCACGCATCGTTCAAGTCTTATTGTTCAGCACATGTAATGTCAGTCTGGTTCATCATCTATCGTGCCGGACTGGATCTCTGTGTCCGACTGGCTTGTGTGATGTAACTTGCTGGATTTGTGGAACAACTTAATGAGGTCTTGAAAGCGCTCCAAAACCTAAGGAGAAAAAGGAAACATTGGTTGTCTTCCAGCTATGTGATTTATATCGGTCGACCTGACTGCAGTATACACTGGACTTCATGAAAGTTTACTGCACACTGCTGAGGAAAATGTTTAAGATCAAGAAGTGAATCTCAGAAAGCCTGTCAAGAGCATATTTTGCCCCAAAATAAAACTAAATGATATTTCGCATCGAGTCCATTTTAAGGAATGTTATGATTTCAAGTACATTTCATTCTCTAATTTTGATTTCAGGGTGAAATACGACCTGGACATGATCTTTGTGAGGAAAAGCCTCTGAATGTGAGAGAAAGCAAACCTCGTTGGCTGTTTTGTTGCCAAGCTGGGCTGCAATGGCATGAAATGTGGCCGGCTTGGCTCCTCTCTGCTGACAGGTGGTCAGTACTACACGGTCTGCCTCCCTTTTATCACACAAACAAAACACAGAAACATTCATTTCATACCATGATATACATTTAAATGTGTGCTCAAACTTCAGTAGAGGTACACAGCTACACAATAAACAGGGTTGCGTAAAATTCTGAAATGAAGCTTTGGTTTCCTTTCAATTAATTATTGTGAATTTGAATAAAACTGGCAATAATCCACAGGATTTTGAACTGAAATTTTTAATGGAAAAACAGATAAAGATACTACTGCTCTGTAACTAAAAGAAACAGTCACAAGATTTTAATTATCCACCATAAGCGACAAAATATAACAAATTTGGACTAATTTTGACATGGATACACTACCGTTCAAAGTCTGGGTTTGGTAAGATTTTTTAAATGTTTTTGAAATAAGTCTTTTATGCTCACCAAAGGTGGATATATTTGGTCAAAACATTATACAGTATAAATAGTAATATTGTGAAATATTATTGCAACTTAAAATAACCATTTTCTAATTGAAAATATTTTAAAAATACTTTATTCCTGTGATCACAGCTGAATTTTCAGCATCATTACTCCAGTCTTCAGGGTCACATGATCCTTCAGAAATCACTCTAATATGCAGATTAGCTGCTCAACAATCATGAATATTATTATCAATGTTGAAATCACATAATATTTCTGTGGAAACGGTAACAGATTTTTTTCAGGACCCTTAGATGTTTAGAAAATGTTAAAACATCATACTACTGCTACAACATCATAAATGTCTTGACTGTCACTTTTGATAAATTTATTGCAACCTTGCTGAATAAAAATCTTAATTTAGTTAAAAGCATTGCTGAACCTTTTGAAGACTGAACACATAATACATGTACAGAACACACAGATTAGACCTATTTCTCTCTCTTTCTCTATATAGCATTTGGATTAAAGTGAGACCATATGTGATGATCTTTAAACACTTACATTTCCTTACATTTCATTAACTTTTCACTAAATTTAAAATTTTAATTTTGCATCCTGTTTGTTATATCCATTTACTTTCAGGAGTTGAACTTAAGTTTAAAGGGTCTTTCCAATTAAATTCTGAATTGCACACAACCCTGATAAATATTTCTGAAATTGCATGACTTGCAGTCAAACAAAAACTGGAAATATTGCGTATTGTCAGAGATAAAGGTTGCACAACATTTCTAACCTTGTCCAGATGACTACTTTTTTCCCATTTGGTGTGCGAGATATATTCTTGGCACAGACTGAGCTTCCTGTGGCGTTAAACGAAGACTGTTCACTGTCCACTGAGGAAGATTCAGCTGCCTCCTTTTTTGACTCTGTTGCCACACTGTGTTTCTTGGCCTTGTTCTTTTTTGTTTCTACCATCTAAGAGAGAAGAGGATAAAACTAAAATTTACATTATGATTATGTGGTATGCATACAATTCAGATGGCTTGAGATCTTTATAGACACTGACTATATAAGAAAAGTCAACTATAAGAGAAGTTCTCTTCATGTGATACCTGAACATGTTTATCTCTTTTTCTTCTGTGTTTAATGGCTGTTTTGACAGACTCCATTTTTTTATCTGGTAAGACAGTTCTGATTGGTTGACATGCATGGTTTCCTTCCAAGCCCTGAATGGTTTTCACACTGTCTGCATGATCCTCATCTTGTACTTGTGGGTATAGCTGCTTGAAAAATTCCCAGAATTCCTCCAGCAAGTCAGTGTGATCACAGAACAGCGATGTTATTTGAGCTTTCATCTGAAAAAAAAGAGAAGAGCTGTTCGAATGCCAGAATAAGAAGGAAGCACTACTTGTCTGCTTGTGCCGATTTTGAATACCTCTTTGAAGTCAGGAAGATCCTGTGACAGACCCCCTTGTAGAATGTGCACCACCTTTCTGTAGAGATCTGACTGCTCTCCAAAAGTACACTCCAGCTGGCGTAGAAACCGTCTGCTGCGCTCAAACGCCTGCTGCTCTGCCAGCTGAAGCCACACATTAGGAAGAGCATTATTTGTACCATGAAACATTATGTGTGCAATATTTAGCCATGAATATGAGAGTATTGTTAATTGTGCTCTACCAGGCCACACTCTCTGGCTTGATCTGGATGCAGGAAGGCAGCAAAATCCTGAAGCAGCTCAGGCCAGTCGCTCAGCACAGGCTTGAGTCTCGTCAGCAGCTCTAGTGATGTGCGACTTTCTGGATCTTTCTTAAACTCTGACAGAACACACAGGAACTCGTCCACTTTCCCAGGCACCATCTGCAGCACCTCATACACCTGGAGAAAAGACAGACAGAATATTAGACTAAAAAAAAATCACAGGTTTGTGAAAACCTGTCACAACATTTTGGGTGTACAAGTATTTCTTGCCTTCTCTAGGTAAGCCTGGGCAAAGGCGACATCTTTAGCGTCTCTGTAAGGATCGTCATCAGATGCATCATCGTAAATGACCAAAGGGTTCTCCACAGAACCTGTGAGCGCCACATTTACTCAGTTTAGATTTACAAGGACATGGCACACTAATGTGTCTGCTTAACAATTACAACTAATGTTTCAACTATCACTGAATTCACAATAAAATTGTTTTTTTTAGACTTCTACATAATGTCTTAAACTCACTTGCAGGTTGATGGTTTGATTTTCCATCATCTGAACTTCCTTCCTTTTCAGATCTCGTCTTTGTGGCCAGACGTGAGAATTTCTCAATGGTCTTCTGGTGTTTACAATGACAAGGTTAATCAAACATCTAATAAATATAAAATGCATGAACAGGAACTGCTATTATTGGGTGAATCTTATTAAAACAAGCCCCTAAAGTAAAAAATTATATATATATATATATATATATATATATATATATAGCATAGAAGCCTGTTTTTTTTTTTTGCATGGTAACATATACTTTCATGGCAAATTCTTCTTATAACATTATAATGTAGACATTTTACTTTTTTTTTTGTAATTCCCAACAGACAGGAGGCTTAAATACTTATAATGCAGCAAATAATATAATATATATATAAAAAAAGAATAATCAAAATTATTTAAAAATAAAAATGCAACAGTATATAAAACATTAATTTAAATATTAATTTAATAATAATTTATTTAATAATAATATCAAATGCAACTATCTTTGTATTACAGTATGATAATTTTTTGTATTATAGTATAATAAAAAAATAGACAATTAGTATTCAGTATAAATATCTGAAAAGAGTATAAAAATGATCTGACCTGAAGCTCTGGCACAAAGAGGACATCTGAAACATCTCCACCTGTTTCCTCCTCCTCCTCCCCCGTCAGCCTATTGCTGCTTTGCCTTTCTGTTGTGTTCTGCTTCTTTAGTTTCTCTCTCCTGCCCAAAACCATCTCCATGTCAGTGTCTTCCCCCTCAATGCTGGGCGTCGGGCTCCCGGAGGATTCAGAAAGTGTGAGAAACAGCTCTCTGGGGCCCTCCTCACCATACTCTTCCACCTCATTCTCAATCAATCCTCCATCATCACTATTCAGCTCTTCCTCTGCTGCTGTGGTTTCTTGTAAGCACTCAGTAGGAGCATCATGAACGGATGTCATCTTTGGTGGACCTCCTTGTGGCCCATCAGTGCTTTGGAAAGTGTCTGGAGTTCTCTGTTGCTTCCTGAGTTTCATCTCTTTGCTATTCAGAGCTGAAGAGTGTTTCCAGGTTTGATCTTGTCCAGCTATCTGATGGCCAAGGCTGCTGCTAGCAAGTACGTAGCCTGGAGGAAGGAGAAGAAACCGATTTAGAGGTTTTTGATTTACTTGAGCTAGACCACCAGAGCCCCTCGGTATAACTTTAAGCAGAGTGCCACAGCGCTGACTAATGCGATCTTCAGCCGATGGGGTGCTGGATGTCTTTATGATGGTGGTGGGACATATTAAAGTGTTGGGAACCGGAGGTGGTTGAAGAGTAATTATGAGGTTTGACCCTCTTGGTTCAACGTTAGAGGTGACTATTTGTGCAGTTTGATTCACAGATATATGCCCTGAGGAACAAGGATTCAGCTCTGGTGCCAAAGCAGCAGGTAAAGTGATGATTACGCCCTTCTGGGTTGCACCAACTTGAGCTCTTTGTGGAGAACCAGAGATGCCCATTGGTGTTCCTACAGCATTTTTCACAGGAACAGGTAAAGTGACGACTGCTCCACTTGGGTTTTGTCCCATCAGAGGCACGTTTGACACGTTAGATACTATGAAAGGCCCATTCATAGCTCCGTTTCCAGACACACATGGATTCGGTTCTGGCCTCAGAACCAGTGCGAGATGAGAAGGGCTTGAAAGTGATGGACATGGAACTGTGATCGTTTTTGGTAAAAGGGTTGGTAACTGGTTCAGAAACACTTCTAGTTCCTCAGCTGACGGGGGAGGTTTTAAAGGCTTGGTGGATTTAGCAGTCTTATCGTTTTTCTTTATGCAGGAGCCAGGTGAAGATTCAAGTGTCTGAGCAAGGTCCTCAGGAAGGCTGGGAGGGTAACGCATGCCTGGAGAGAGGCTACAATGTGCTTCTGGACCTGGAGACTCAGTGGCTTCTTCTGCTGGATTGGCAGTCTGGGAGTTCCCAGATGGTTGGTTAAACATTCTTACAAGCTCATAAATGCGCTTCAGGTTTTTCTACAGAAGAGAAAGGTTAAACATTACACACATAAATCAGATGCTTACCATTTAGGAGCAATAAATGAAGAACAAAAGGACTGAAATTACAAAAACAGAGCAAGATTATAAGCAGTTATTACCGAAAGCCAATTAGGCATGAGGCTCTTTTCTCTCTCCACCGGGGGGCGCTGGTCAGAAGGACTGACCCTCTTACAGGCCAAGGGCATGGGAGGGCATCTTCCAGTCACAAAGTATGTCTAAAAACATGGGGAAAAAACATCCCATTTACCACTGTTCAGTGAATTTTCTTGTGTGAAATCCAGTCCTTTCAGTATGAATCCACACGATCAGGATTCCTACTATACACTGTGTTCATTCACTCACCTTGATGACATTGGGAAAGGGCTTATGACACGCATCACGGATGTGTGAATTTAAACTGATAAAACTCCTAGAAGCAAGCAGATAGCGACAAGTCATCTGCAGTGGGTTTAGGGTACTTCTTAAATGCTTATGACCTAGAACAACAAGACTGAGGAGACAGAGAAAGAGAAACAACATCAGTCATCAGTGTGGTTTGAGTATCTTTTATAAGAATGTGCAACGATTCAGGCTGATGCATGATTGTAGTACCAATCTTCTGCTAAAGTAAAAGGCCCTTTGAATCTAGAAGGACGCAGTTGGATTGTAGGAAGTAGCTCTGGGTAGAGAAACACCGGTCGAGTCGCCATAAGCCAGGCCAAAGGAGCAGGAAACTGACATCCTACCCCAAAAAACATGCAAACAGAGAGTAAAAAGATGAAATCTAGAAAGTTTACATTTACAATTGACAAAAAAAATATATTTGTAACTTTAAGGCTGGAATACACTAGGGCTGTAAAAATGGCTGAAAAACTAAATTCGAATTTTGTACTTAAATATTATCAACATTCGAATTATATTCGAATTTAAAAGGCATAATTTAGTTAAAGGGATAGTTCACTTTGAAATTAAAATTTGGTATCTATCAGCTTACCCCAAGGGCATCCAAGATGTAGGTGTCTTTTTTTCTTCAGTAGATCCAATTTTGATGTTTTTAGGTCAAACCGTTCTAGTCTGTCAGTCATATAATGGCAGGTATAGGTCACTGTCTCTATAAGAGGAAAAAAGAACATGCACAGAGAAATCCAAATTAAACATTTCCACATCGTAACTACACATTGATGGCCTAAGACACGAAACGAGCGGTTTGTGTGAGAAAAAGAACAGTATTTATATCGTTTTTTTACCTCTTGTACACAACCATGTCCAAGTGATCTGAGTGCGCACACACATCCGGTGTGTGACGCGTGTGTGCACGCGCTCTGGCTCACGCTGCATTCACACGGGGCGTCGGCGTCAACGCTTGACGGAGGGCGTGTCTGAAGCGTGGTGCTGACGCGCCGTCATAGTTACAACAACCAATCACATACTTCTCTGGTGTTGCATGAACGGGATTGGGTATTTGCATGAGGCGATCTGATTGGCTGATGCCTCCGTTGGCGCTTGAAAAGTTGCGTCAGCACCACGCTTCAGACACGCCCTCCGTCAAGCGTTGACGCCGACACCCCGTGTGAATGCAGCGTGAGCCAGAGCGCGCGCACACACACACGTCACACACCAGATGCGTGTGCGCACTCAGATCACTTGGACATGGTTGTGTACAAGAGCTAAAAAACTATATAAATACTGTTTGTTTTCTCACACAAACCGCTCGTTTCGTGTCTTAGGCCATCAATGTGTAGTTACGATGGGGAATTGTTTAATTTGGATTTCTCTGTGCATGTTCTTTTTCCCTCTTATAGAGACAGTGACCTATACCTGCCATTATATGACTGACAGACTAGAACGGTTTGACCTAAAAACATCAAAATTGGATCTACTGAAGAAAAAAAGACACCTACATCTTGGATGCCCTTGGGGTAAGCTGATAGATACCAAATTTTAATTTCAAAGTGAACTATCCCTTTAAGGGGAAAAAAAGCTTTTGGCTTCTCTCCTGAGGCCACAAGAGGGCGCATCGAGCAAAATATTACTAATGCACGTTTCTTCAGAGCAATAAAATAACATGACTATCTTTGCAAAAAGTGCATAATGTTTAAAATAATGTTTATAAACCATATATATAATTAAGTTGCTTAAACAATTAGAAACAAAACAGCATCGTGTATATATCTATAGTTTAAAACACTGAAAACCAATCACAAAGAGTATTTTCTTAATTTAAAAACATGAGATGCCATGGGATGGGGAAAAAAAACGCCATAAAGTCTCGAGACATGTTTTTAAAAGTTTAATTTATGTTAATTTTACATGGCTTTCTAAACATGCGGCTCTCTTGTGCGAGACGTGAGTGCAGCGGTGATAGATAAATATGCGTTCTGTGTGAACGGCTTGGTTTCGGTTTTGACGTAAGCATATTCTCCGCTTTGATGATCTCTTTATCCGCAATATTTTGAATGAACAACGTAGCAGCGCCGCATCCAGTGGGTTCAACTGGATAAGCTAAGAAAAGCATTAAAATGCAACGACACTTCCATCGTCATGGCATCTCGTGCATCACTGATAAGGCTGCCTGACGAATGTGGATTTTTATTTCAAATTCGACGAATATTCGAAATTCAAGTTTTTTTTGACAGCCCTAGAATACACTATACGCCTTTTGCTCTGATTTCCCCGATACAGTTTGGTAAGTCAACGCTAATTGACGAAAGTCAGAGTTAGATTTAAGTCGACAGATTTCATAGAAAATCATGTAGTGTATGACGGTCACAGCCTCTGATTTTTTAGCTTCAGACTATGACTCCAGCCAGTCGGAGGATATCAAACATGTTTGATATTTTCAGCCGAGTTTAGAACGCGTATTGTTTTTATTTGTCAAGCATCTCCAAGCAACAAGGCACACGTTTCTGTACGAGTCTGTTGTGATCGGAACAACTTTAAAGTCTGGTAATGTATGATGCCCAGTTTTCCTTTGTGACTGTTTACAATGATGGAAAGTGTAAGATGCGTAGCGTTTTAAAATCTGTTCATATTTTGTAGTGTAATGCAGCCTTTAGTGTCCAATAGTGCATTTTTGTTTCTCAATCACTACTACAACCAGACATTGAGTATAAAGCAAAAGATTTGGATCTGTAGTTTAACTTACACTGATCAAAACTATCTGGCTTTTAGATAGTGAAGGAAATATGTAAATTATGCAAGGACAGGCATGTTTAGATAAATTACCAGGGAAACATGGACTCAAGACAGTAGGGTCTCCTTTGGGTGACTGATCTAGTTCCTCCAGAAGAGAAATAGCACCCTGAAGGTTGCAGGCTTTGAAGATGCTGGTGAAGCCATGCTCTACTGGACTGCAGGATTGGTCTCCATGCTGGGCAAACATCTGCAGCTCCAACTGAGAGATTACGATGGAAAAAAGAGAGAGAGAAAATGACAGAATTAACATATATCTTTGTACATCATGGGGTGTTTCTCTAATATGTGTGCATGTCTCACCAAGAACTGTCTGCTTGTTGAAGCCTCTGTCTCCAGACCTTTAACCGAACTGCACAACATGTTCACCTGCGTGAGGAGCTGCACGTGCTGCAGGATAAACAACACAGCTATTGAAAAAAAAAAAACTTCTCTTAAAAGACATAAATAACCTAATAATGAAAAGTCATAGGAGGAGCTCCTTCGAGAAAAGTTTGCACATCTTTAAATTGACCAAATGAGAGCATCAGTCTTTCTAGACCTGCTGGATCTGCTGCTGTAGCTGTAGCTTCTGAGCTGTGTTCATGGTCATGGATGTTATGGGACTAGAGGGGAGTTGAGGGCAGGGTGGAGGTACAAACACTCCTTTACTCTTCAACAGAGCTTTCCGTTTCTTCATTGCCGCCAGCTGCTCCCGCACTGTACGATATCGCTGCTTCAAGACATCTGCTAATGGATCCTCGTACCTAAACATAGTAAACATTTCACCTTAAAGTGCAATTGTATATCAGTTGTATACATGATGTGATGGTTGTGAAACTGAAGATGGACATACTGAATATTCTCCATAATGCCAGGTGGCTCCAGCAGGGGACTCTCCTCTTCCTCTTTTTCCTCTTCTTCCTCATGTCCTTCTTCTTCCTGACCCGCTAATTCATCCTGAAACTACAGGTGATGGAGAACAGGTTCAGCACAGAGGAAGAAAAACAGACACATGTTCTAAGTAAAGCTAGGTCTTAACAGTTTAACTACTTTTGACTAGTAGGCCCTATGAAAGCTATTTATTTTTTTCCCAAATTCTGTTTTCTAATTCCATTTTAATTGATTATTTAAATATTAATAATCAAAAAGGGTGTCTAATCAGTTGAATTTATAAAGCAATATCTGATGCTAGTTTTATCAAATTAAATGGTGAAATGTTCATGAACTGAACTACGAGAGCAACTCTGGAGATTAAGTTTATGTGTTCAAGTCCTTATAAAGTATGTGTGTATAAGACAAAACCGCACCATTCATTCACAGATATGTGCAGAACATGCAGACTTCATATTTCAATAGCAGCCTTTTTGCACTTTAATATTCACAGATTACTGTATTCTGCAATTCCATCCAAGTTTTCCGCATTATGGAAATAAAGGGCCCTACTGATCAGGCAACTAGAGAATTTGAAAAACAATCTTTTTATCCTTACTGTCTCAAATATCTCCTCCATCAAGTCATTTACTTCCTTTTCTGAGTAACAAAGGAAAGAAGGCAATTAATATCTAAAAAACAGCACAGATGATCTGCCAATCATTTCTCTAAAGTAAACTCACTGGTAATGCGCACTGCCTTGTCATTCCTATAGTCCTCCACATCAGGCTCATCAATTTCAGCCAGAAAATTGTACTCAGGGTCATCTTCATCATCACCCTCCTCTGGCAAGAGAATACGTTTTTGAGAAACACATATGAGGAAGCACATACATGGTAATTATTTCAGCCAGTCTGTACCTTCATTCTCCATATCTGAACTCATGATGCCCTGCAGCCACTGCGTCCATTCTCTGTCCTCGGGGGTGGAGCCAAACTCATACATGTCTGGAGTAAAGTCAGGAGCACGTAGCTCCGCCTCCAGGCGCCCCAGAGGGACGTTTCTCAGCGGGCGCTTGGATCGTGTGCGAAATGAAATCAGGCTCTCCTCTCCATTAGCACTACTGAGACTCTAATGGCAAAGAGAGATTCAGTTTGAAGAAACATTAGAATTATTTGAGCAACAACAGGTGAAGAAAAATCATATTAACTACGAACAAGATCCATTAACTTTTGACAATACAGAACATTGCAAAAAAAAAAAAGTAAAAAAATATTATTTTTTTCACAAAAATATTAAGCAACACAATAGTTTTCAACATTTAGAATAATGTTTATTATGCAGCATAGTATAATGATTTCTGAAGGATCATAAGACACTGAAGACTGGAATAATGATGCTGAATAAATTAAAAATATATATTCTAAAAGGAAAAATATATATATATATATATATATATATATATTCTAAAAGAAAATATATTTTTCAAATGGTAATAATATTTCGCAATATTACTGTTTCTGATTTGACCAACAACCCCACCAAAAACACAAATTACTTGTTAATTATATAAACAGCAGGAGAGAAGTGAGATGCACCTGATAGGACTCCATGCAGTCAGGGCCGATGGCCAGCTCCTCATCCACTGCATGGAGTTTCTCTAAGAAGCTGCAGTCTGGTGGGGCCCTGGAGGGGGTCGGTGGTGGTGGGGGTCCCATTGGGGTCACAGCCACTGTCAGGTGCCTGGATCTGTGAAGGTTCTGTAGAAATGGGTAAAAAACATATGTTTTTGTGCATAGTAATTGATTTGTGCATGTTTTTGAGAGTTTAAAACATTTTTATATCATCTCTGATTTAAACTATGTTGTATTCTGTTTCTGGCATGAAACATTTTTAATCTTTTTGGCAATAATCGCTGTTTGGTTGAGATGATGGTTTCTTTGGTTGAGATGATGGCCCTCCACCCAGCCCTCACACACCTAGACAAAACGGACATGTATGTCAGATTGCTGTTCATAGACTTCAGTTCAGCATTCAACACAATCATCCCTCAACAGCTCATTCATAAACTGGTCCAGCTGGGGCTCAATACGTCGCTGTGCAACTGGCTGTTGGACTTTCTGACCGGGAGACCTCAGGCAGTACGGGTCGGCAGTAACACATCCAGCACCATCACACTGAACACAGGGGCCCCCCAAGGATGTGTGCTGAGCCCCCTCCTCTTCACTCTGCTGACCCACGACTGCACACCGTCACACAACTCCAACCGCTTCATTAAATTTGCGGATGACACGACTGTGGTGGGTCTCATCAGCAACAGAGATGAGACAAACTACAGGAGCGAGGTGAGCCGCCTGGCCGGGTGGTGCAGTGACAACAATCTCTCGCTGAATGTGGAGAAGACGAAGGAGATTGTCATTGACTTCAGGAGAGTGCACTCTCTGCATGCTCCTCTGACCATCAATGGTGCGACCAAGTTCCTGGGTGTACACATCACAGAGGACCTCTCCTGGACCAACAACACTGCAGCACTAGCCAAGAAAGCACAACAGCGTCTCTACTTCCTCCGCAAACTCAGAAGAGCCAGAGCCCCGGCCCCCATCATGTGCACCTTCTACAGAGGCACCATCGAGAGCATTCTGACTAGCTGCATCACTGTGTGGTATGGCGCCTGCAACGCGTCCTGCCGCAAGTCCCTTCAACGGATAGTGAGAGCAGCTGAGAAGATCGTTGGTGTCTCTCTCCCCTCCCTCCAGGACATCTACAACACCCGTCTCACCCGCAAAGCCCTCAGCATTGCAGGTGATCCCACCCACCCGACACACAACTTCTTCAGTCTGCTTCCATCAGGGAGGAGACTGAGGAGTCTCCAAGCCAGGACAAACAGACTGAAAGACAGCTTCATCCACCAGGCTGTCAGGAAGCTGAACTCCCTCCCGTCCTTGCCCCCCCTCCCCTCTCTTACCCCACGCAACACTGAACTCTGATCCATTTTTTATATTATTATTTTTATTTTTATTTCTTTATTTAATGTTTTATTTTAATTTTTTTCCCTGCATGTCCTTATTTGTATATTTGTAATAGTTGCATTTTTGTGTACGTATGTGTATATGTATATATATATTTGATTTGTACTTATCTGTATTTTTACGTTCTACTGTTAGTGTTTAGTGTTATCTGTATGCACCAGGGAGTAAGAGAGTAACGCAATTTAAATTATCTGTATGTATGTACGTACGTGTGACAGAATTGACAATAAAGCTGACTTTGACTTTAACTTTGACTTTAATTGGAAAAAAACAGAGGTCATAAAGTTATTTCAGGGCAAGAACCCATTGGAGGATAGATAGAAAGAAAGTAATGTTTATTCAGCAAGGATGCATTAAATTGATCCAAAGTGACAGTAAATACATTTATAATGATACAAAAATTTCAATTAACTGTTGTTCTTTAGAAAATTTTATTCATCAAAGAATCTTGGAATCTTTTGACAACAATCTGAAGCAGCACAATTGTTTTTAACATTGGTAATAATAAGAAATGTTTCTCCCTTGAGAGACAAATTAACATGTTACAATGATTTCTGAAGGATCATGTGACATTGAAGTAATGATGCTGAAAATTCAGCTTTGCATAACAGGAATAAATTGCATTTTAAAATATATATATAAAAAAAAAAATTTTAAATTGCAAAATATAAACAAAATCTAACTGATCCCAAACTTTTGAATGGTAGTGTACAATGAAAATAAACAAATAGCTGAAAAAAACAGAACATTGTATTACTTTTTAGCTATAGCATACCCATCTAACAGGCACGTGCAGAAGGGGGGGCTTTGGGGGCTCAAGCCCCTGCCCTTTTTCAAAATTATTCAAAAGTGCCCCTCTCAGACAAATAGCAATGATATTGTAGTCAATAAAACAAAATGCATTTGGATTATAATTAACATGACAATGTGTACAAAATGGCAACTAATCGCTCAAAAGTCGGAAAATTCCTGTTTATTTTATCTGTCAATCTGAGGCGTTGCTATGGGTTGCGTGCGTTTTGATTGACTGACTGATATTCCACAGTCTGTTCAGAAACCTAGGCTCTCAAATATGGTTCTTTCAGTGAGTGGGTCGACAGAAGGAAAAAAATAAATAAACCAAACAATAGTTTAAACCTTTTTTTCATCAATAATAAAAGCTAGTGTGTCAATTTAATTAAAAATCCATATATTGTTTTAGAATATTACATAATTCATCAATGCCCGTTTGTAATGTATAATACACCAACCAATCATGATCTGGCAAAAGTTCAAATTTCATTGGACAATTATGTGAAGTGGAGCAGTCATTTTCCGTTCTTATTCATAAATCTGTAGAAAATGACATGGGACAGACAAGTTTATTTGTGGAGCGATCCTGATATGCGGTTTGTCTCATTTTATAAATCAAATTACATCTCTGGGAAAATGTATGCTAAATGACTACAAAAGCACGGCACAAAACCGTGCAGCGCCAAAAGTCGCAATAATGATCATCAGTATTCAATTCACTTTTATGTATGATGCACCGTTTACTATTTCATGAAACTATCATAGTTAATGAAGCTCAGTGCCACCTACAGGCCTATAATGTGAAGTGTAGGCTGGTGAAATGGTGACATGAAAGGATTTTATTATGTTACCAATTATGCAGCATTATGAAAGTGTCTTATGCTCATCAAGCCTGCATTTATTTGGTCAAAAATACAGAAAAAACCCTAATATTGTGAAATATTATTACAATTTAAAATAATGATTATCTATTTTAATATACTTTAAAATATAATTTATTCCTGTGATGCAAAGCTGAATTTTCAGCATCATTACTCCATTCTTCAGTGCACGATCCTTCAGAAATCATTCTAATATGCTGATTTATTATCAATATTGGAAACAGCTGTGCAGCTTTTTTATTTTTTTATTTATTTAATTTATTTTTTTGGAACCCGCGATATTTTTTGGGGGTTCATTGATAAATATAAAGTTAAAAAAGAACAGCATTTATTCAAAATAGAGATGATGTTCTAACAATATCAATCTTTACTATCACTGTTTCTATCAATTTAGCAAATCTTTGAAAACTAATTTCTTTAAAAAAAAAAAATACTGACCTCAAGCTTTTCAACGTATATTGTTACAAAAGTTATAGTTTAAATAAATGCTTCTTTAATTAATCAAAGAATCCTGGAAAAAGTATCACAGGCAGGGCCGCTGCTGGCCAAATGGGTGCCCTATTGTTGTGCCCCCTTCCTCAAATATTATGGAAGTTAAAAAAAAAAGAAAAAAAAAAAAACCCTATAGGGGTAAAAGTAGAACTTTAATAAAATATAAAAGTAAATAATGAAATAAATTGTAATTAAATTGCATTATTTAAAAATTACAGTTGTAGCTCTAGACAGTTACCTATGGCTATTATTTTATTAATACAGTTGTCTGATTGATTTTATAGTCTTAAGCATTCAGAAAATTAAGCAGTTTTACTACGATAAAACCATGGTTAATTTTGTAAGGGTTGTGATGTCCACTTGTTTTTTGTTGAAGAAATTATAGAGGCTGTGTCATCTATACCAAAAAGGTGACCAAATATTAAAGATTAAGTGGATATTTGAATTAAATGTTTAGTCAATAGCATATTAAACAAGGATATGATCGTCCTGTAAGTGTAACAACAGCAATGACCAGGCCTTTGGCGCCCTTTACAGGCATTTATAACATGTAATGCTGGAAAAAACAATAGGCAAGGCAAGGCAAGTTTATTTATATAGCACATTTCATACACAGTGGTAATTCAAAGTGCTTTACATAAAAGAAAGTGAAATAGTCATTCACAGCAATAAAAACAAAGAATTAAAAATAATAAAAACAAGGAATTTTAAAAAGTTATAGAAATTGATTTAAAATTAAATTTAAAACAGTTAAATAGAATATGATTATACATAAAATACAGTGCAATAGACACCATCACAAAATTTGTAATGGTTTTACTGGTTATAATGGGACTTGTATTGGTTTTAATGGAAACTGTAATGGACTCTGTTGGTCTCTACTGGTAATTGGTCTCCTTCTATTGGTGGCTTGTTAAAACCAATAAATCCTAATGGAATATGTCCCAAAACACACTACAGAAAATCATTTTTTTTTTTTTTATGGTTTTAATGGTTAAAAGTTTATGGTTTGTAATGGTATTTGTGATTTATTTGTGATGGTATTAGAATTTTCTGTGATGGTTCTATAGTTTTTTTCAGCAGGGTTGCCTCATTGTTTTTATAACCACAAAAAATATTATCTTAATACGTCTTTGTAAATTATTATTTGAAGTAACAAAACCATGGTTAATTTGCAGTTACCATGGCTACAAGAACCATGATTTTTTTTATTATTCTTGTTAAAACCATGGCTAACTTTAACATGGAAACTCGGAGAGAATATTAGATGCTTTGGTGGCGGTGAAATTATTACCGACATTAAAACACGTTATTAACCTCAACACCCACAAAAGTTTCACAGGATTATGAATGTAGCCTACCTGAAAGTGACGCACGAGCTTCATTTTCATCTTTTTTTTTATTTTATTTTATTTTCTTGGCGGCGGATTGCTGATGTCTTTTTACGGGCATAGTTGTCCATCAATTATGATAATTTGCATTCAGCCGCAAACATGAGGTGCGAGCGGTCGCGGACGCGGATGCGGGAATGGTGCGTCACGTTTTTTTTTTTTGGAGCAACTGGGATGGTGCCCCCCCCCAGGAGTTGGTGCCCATGCAGACTGCGTACTCTGCGTATAGGGAGCGGCGGTACTGATCACAGGTTTCCAACATTGATAATAAATCAGAATTGCATAAAATGTATTTTAAAGTATATAAAATATTTGATCAAATAAATGCAGGTTTGATGACCATAAATGACTTCTTGCAAAAATATAAAATAGTAATGTAATCAAACTCTTGACCTATAATTGTTTTTTTTTTTACATTGCCCTTATTTTACATTTGAGCCCCTGCCCCTGAGGAACTCTCTGCACGTCCCTGCTATCTACGGATGTCTTACCGGTCTAGAGCTGCTGGCTCCATCCTCCTCATGTTCAGAGTGTGATCTGTGGAGGCTCACTTGACTGCACCGTGGAGAAGATGATGAGTTCTCAAAGTCACTTTCCAGAAGACTCTACCAATCACACACACAAACAGTCTCTACAAATTCACTGAGGACAAAACAGTATCAAATCATACAAAAATCATTCTATCCAACCTCCTCAGCTGTCTCATCCTCCTCCTCTTCATCAGGCCGATACTCTTCATCAGAGGAGTCTTCTTCTTCTAAAGGAATATCCACAAACTGGGGTCCCTTCTGTAAGCGCATACAACATTTAACATTATATTCTATATATAAAAGTCTGCTCCTGTTCTTCTACATGTTTTATTGCCGACATGCTCGGCTGTTACCTTCACCTCTGTGGGCTTCTTAATTGGTGAAATGTTCCAAGCGGGAATGACCTACAGAAACAAACAAAAACACCTCATTGTGTTCAATAAATGTTTTATGTCTCAGGTCTCTGAAAATGTTCAGGGTGGACAAAAACCTGAAATGTTAAGTAGCTATTAAATTAGGTAACTAATATAAATGCTGCAAAATTAAAATAGATAACTGTAAATATGTAGCAGTATGATATATGTTACTTTACAGCTCCTATGCAATAAAAGCAACTTACAACTCCTTTCTCCACAACTTCCTTTAGTTTAGAGCGAGTCATCTTGGGTTCCTGAGAGACAAAGAGAGAAATGTATGTAAAAATGAGAGAGAAATGAGAGTAGTTTTGATCATGCTCATAATTAAGAGGCCTTAGAAGTTTGCATATCAAATATGATACATCTTGATCATGATACAGGGTTAACCAGCTGTCAATCACTTTCCAGCAGAGCAGATGATTGCAGGACATTTATACTCACAAATACAGGAATGGGTTCAGTTTCACTGATAGCAGCCTTCATCATGGCCACAACATGCTCATTGGTGATCACTTCCTGCAAATGGACAGTAAAGATGCTGAGCTACTTGTTGAAAACAAAGTCAAAGGGATGATCACAAAAGGCTTCGTATGCCTGAGGAAAGATTGGTAACTTGCGTCTTGAGGAAATAGGGCAATAATATGTGCACAGGGCTTGAGGAAGCAGTCCACACTCACATGAATGATGCTACGAACATTCGCAGAGGTCAGGTTATGTTGTCGAGATTTATTTTCCAGTTCTCTGTCCAGCTCTTGGTCAATCTCCACCTCTGGCTGGATTTCATCTTTAGCTTCCTTCTGCAGAGCTTCTACTTCACTGACTGCATCTCTTTTCCTCCTCAAACCTTTTCTTCTGCCCAGTGTTCGTGTTCCACCCTGTTCCTTGTCTGAAAGAGAGCAACATGGATGACGATTATTCTACACATTTCAAACTGTTTTAATACATTTGTGAACACAATGTGCAAAGGTTACGCATTTATTAATTTCCGCATTCACATAATTTCCAACGTTTTTGTGAACAAACATTCACAGGAATTCACCAGTATTTCAACAAAATAAAAACTTGAGGCTATAGAATATTATAAGCAAAATGGTTGGAAAATTTAAAAGTGAACCATTTAAAATATAAATATTGAATAAATGTAATAAATTATGATGTAAAATATTATTATAATTATCATCTTTTTTTTTGCAGTACAACTGCAATTTGCAAAGTTTTTTTTTCTTATTATTATTATTAGGCATGTTATTGTTATTATTATAATATTAAATCTCATCACTTTCTAAAACCAATGGAACCATTAACCAGCATCAGAGAAACATGAACATGCAAATGTGTTGATAAATGATTGAAATATTAATTCCCAGAGTTACAATATAGTAATACATACTAATACTAATAGCATTTACTTTGTAATGTAAGTAAAACAAAGTAAATATTTTACATCTCAAGGGTTCAGCTGACAGAAAATCATAAATCTCTACTCTATCAGTTTTGCCATTTTAATTTCAACACTGTTTTTATTCTAAATAATTAAGAAATGTTAAACGGGCTCACAAATATTTAAATATTTAATAAATAAAAAAAGCCAAATATTGCCCAATGAATCGACCTGGGCTGTGCCTGCCATCCCTGGTTTCTATTTTTTAACTCAGGCTCATGATGCTTTTGTGAAATCCACCTCTGGTCAATGTATATCTGTGAATAAATCACTGATGAGGAGAGTCCTTTGAGAACTCACCGCATGTGATGATCAAGGTATTCTCAGTGTCATCTTCAGGCTTCTGGATGCATGCAGCATGCTGTTCTTGACCTGATAGCAGTCACACAAATGTTTCTCATTAACAACATGGTCCAAGATACTGGAATAGCACAGTATTACCACAGTAAATATGGTAATGCTGCCACTGTCCATGGTACCATTCATATAGTACTAGTACATTCATATATGAACATAAAAGCGTGTTAACTGTCCAGGTAGGCAGCTCACTGTGTTTTAAAGGTGTCTTACTGGCGCTGTCAGACTGAGGGCTGGAGGCTCTGATGGTGCTGAAGTGTCTGTCTGATCCTGCAGCGTCTGTAACATCTCTGCTCTCACAAACTTCCTCCGGCTCTTCAGTTCTCGCCACTTTACACGGAGAAAGCCCAGTTTTCCTATTATTTAATCTCCGTTTCCGGGATTGATCCATCTCACATTGCCATATTCACACCTGTCGGGATAAATATCATCCATATACTGTAGAACAAATAATGATACAGATGTACATGTGAACACTTTTGTCTTAATAACTCCTATTCTTTTCATTCTAATCATTATTATGCCCATTCCCAGTGGGAAATTATCTGTGACCCTGGACCACAAAACCAGTCACAAGGGTCAGTTTTGTTAAATTGAGATTTATACAGAATAAATAAGCTTTCCATTGATGTATGGTTTGTTAGGACAGGACAATATTTGGCTGAGATACAACTATTTGAAAATATAATTATATATATATTTAAAGTTGTCCAAATGAAGTTCTTAGCAATGCATATTAAAAATCAAAAAATAAGTTTTGATATATTTACGGTAGGAAATATACAAAATACCTTCATGGAACATTTATGGATTTTGGCATTTTTTGGCAAATACAAAATATTGTTGGTTATTGCTACATATACCCGTGCCACTTAAGACTGGTTTTGTGCTCCAGGGTCACATTTCTTTTAGTTTATATTCTAAATATTTGTTTTGGTATAAATTTTTCGATATCTCGATTTATTTTTAAGGGTAAGCGACAGCAGTTTTCTACAGTGAAGCAGAAGCATTGTCTGGGACAGGAACGTTACCTCCATTATAACGGTCATATCAACAGAATATTCCGCTTGTCATATTTAATAACGCTGTAAGGTTTCTGTGCAAACATGATGAACAATTCCAATACTTTATACACACCCGCCAACACACTGTACATCAGCGATGCGGTGACGAGAAGCACAACAAAAGCGCACCACTTCCGGTTCCCAGAACGTGAATGTGAAAATAAAAGTCCCCTAACAGGTATTTACAAGCTTGTAGGTTATGCAATTTTTTTTTTTTTACTAATTTATTGCTTTTCCCAAACAAGTAATAAACACATGACTTCAGATACAAACGAGACATATGGAAATCGGAAAGAATGTTTCTAAGTGAAGTGACCAACCTAAAAGTTTAAACTTTTCGAATTTATTATTAGTAAGGTTGTTCTAATCATTTAGCAAATTCTTAATTCCAGCACAAATGAGAAGAAGCACGATCAATTTATCTACTTGTTTTCTTTTTATTTATTATGAAAAAACTGGACCCTCTAACACTCGCGTTTCTATTTCTATTCTATCTACTTGTTTTCTTTTTATTTATTAAAACACACTAGCTTTCTCTATTCTGTTCTTTCTTTTTATTATAAAAAATAATAACTTGACCCTCTAACACTAACTCTTTTTATTCTGTTTCTATCTACTTTTTATTCTTTCTATTTATTATATATAAAAAAAACATTGCTATGTGTACTTTGTTGTACACGTGTTTTGTTGGTTTGATTGCTCCTATTGTCCTCATTTGTAGGTTGCTTTGGATAGAAGCATTTGCAAAATGATTAAATGTAAGTGTAAACCCTACAAATAACTAAAATGATTACTATATTAGCATCCACGCCAATGAACAACTTTTGTTTTTTTATAAGAGTGTGATGCAGTTATGTCATCTGCCAATAAAACTCTCAAGCTCTTTAAAGTTGGGTGGATTTTGATCAGAATTAGCTGAAAAAAGATGATCACCAAATTCTAATAATATTTTTTATGGGCCTATATAACAGCCAGAAGTGCCGGAACATTATTAACATAGATGCCACTAACTCAGCCTCTTTATAACATACAGTAGCTATGATGCACAGTGATACACAATAGGCCCATTATTTTTATAGCCTACTAAATCTATTAAAATTGTATTAAAATTAATCTAACATATTTACTGAAGAAAACTTTTCACCTGCCTCACATTTCACAACTCAACATGGCTGCTTATGTATATATTTTTTTTGTTATCAACATTTTTTTTTTTCACACATAGCATCCAAAATATAACAAAACAAAACAACAGACACATACTCAACATCTCAAGGTCCAATCAAAAGGGGGGGAGAGATGGAAGGACAATAAAAACAGAAAAGTCACTCCTTTATACAATCACGTATATCAAACAAAAAACACTGACAAGCATCAATGGTCGAGGGCCTGGCCCCACCGACTCGCACCGTTGTACATTCACAAGTCACTATTTGCAGGAGGCTACGGATCCAATATGTTTTTCTACACATGTGTGGTGTAAACCAGTTCTGGATTATTGTCTTCTTCGCAGCTGTAAAACCAGCAAACAACATTCTCTTTTGCATTGAACTAATACAGAGACCAGAATCATCATTAAGAAGACACAAACTTGGGTTAACAGACCAATCAATTCACAGTAATGATGACAAAACCAGGTTTACATGTGTCCATAGACTGATGACGACAGGACATTCCCAAAACATATGCAGAAAAGTGCCTGATGATGCAGTGTTACATATATGGCAGTTCAAATTTGACTGCAGTTTAATTTTAAATCTTTTGTAAGGAGTTATGTATGCTCTATGATTATGAATGACTTTGAAGTGAATAAGACGATGAGCCAAATTTTTAGATGTTAAACTGAGATTAGACCACACTCTCTCCCAGTCGACAGATAAATTAAGGTCAGATAATTCCCTATTCCAAATAGTTTTAATAGAAAGAGGTTTTGTAATGCAATCAATAATCTTATTATATATTAATGAAACAGATGGCCGACCAGCAGATGGTGCAATCCAGTCCCGCATAGGATGAGAGGAAATGGGAGAAGACCACGGAACGCCATACGCTTTGAGAGCAGAATGTAATTGAAGAAAGACAAAATATGCGGATGCTGGTAGACAAAATTTGGTTCTTAATGTCTGAAATGAACATAGGCCCTGGTTATCATATATATCACCACACGTGTTTACACCTAAACAAGACCAAGAGGGTTGGACAAATGGACGATTTCCGCATACAAAATTAAAATTGTGCCATAAAGGTGTACTGTTACAAAATTAAAATTGTGCCATAAAGGTGTACTGTTACAAAATTAAAATTATGCCATAAAGGAGTACTGTTACAAAATTAAAATTGTGCCATAAAGGTGTACTGTTACAAAATTAAAATTATGCCATAAAGGAGTACTGTTACAAAATTAAAATTGTGCCATAAAGGTGTACTGTTACAAAATTTGAAGGGTCCTTCTATCCGACGTTCAACAGTTTTCCAGATATTTCCCTGTGCAAGTAAATAAAATATCTTGGAGTCTATTTGGTTTAACCTTGTCAGCTTCAATCACTCTCCATGAAACTGTAGATTGAGGATCAACCCAATTATGAAGAGCCTTAAGCTGGAACGACCAATAATACAATTCAAAATTTGATACAGCCAGTCCTCCTGCGCTATTAGGATGTTGTAATGTGGTAAGTTTAATTCTGGGGCATTCATCATTCCAGATAAATTTTGAAATTATGGAGTTGAGCTCCTTAAAGTAACCTGGAGGGGGAGAAAGTGGTAGCATAGAGAAAAAAAAATTAAATTGAGGTAACAAATTCATCTTAACAGTGGAGATTCTTCCTTGGAGAGAGACTTTAAGATTCTTCCATCTTTGAATGTCATTTTTGACCTTAACTAAAATATTATTAAAATTGTCTCTGGCAATCTTATGAATGTTTTTATATATGGTAATGCCCAAATAGATGAAAGATTCCTTAATAGGGATAAATGAGGGAATAGAAGAATTAACATTAACATTGTTAATTGGTATTAAAGCAGATTTGCTCCAATTTATTTTAGATCCTGATAAGCTACTAAAATTATCAAATTCCTTAATTATACTAGAGACTGAAACATCAAAGTGGTCTAAATATAGAATAATATCATCAGCGTATAACAAAATACTATGATTATGGTCATGAATCTTAATCGATACTTCAGATTTCCTGATGGCTTGTGCTAAGGGTTCAAGAGATAGACAAAACAATAAGGGGGAAAGCGGACACCCCTGCCTTGTTCCCCACTGTAAAGGGAACGGGGGGGAAATAATATTACCAGTTATGACTGATGCTGCAGGTGAGTGGTATAATGTCTTAATCATAGAAACGAAGTGTTCACCGAAGCCGAAACATTGCAGAACTGCCCACATATAATTCCACTTTAGCCTGTCAAAGGGTTTTTCTGCATCAAGTGAAAAGACCGCACAAGGGGTCGGGTGGGAGTCCGCAAAGTCAAGAATATGAAGGAGTCGACGTAAATTGTCAGATGCATTGCGCCCCTTGATGAAACCAGTTTGGTCCTCCTTGATCAAACTATGAATTACCTTCTCCATACGAGAAGAAAAAACTATAGCATAGATTTTAAGATCACATGGGATAAGCGAAATCGGTCTGTAGCTGGAACAATCTAATGGATCTTTCCCTTTTTTAAGAAGTAATGAAATCAGTGATGCTTTTTGATCTCTATGAAATACCCCGTGCTCAATTGCAAAATTAAATGAGTTAAGCATAAGTATCCCTACCAAATCCCAAATTTCTAAATATAATTCAGGGGGGAGACCATCTAGACCTGGCGATTTGCCCTTTTGAAGGCTTTTTAGAGAGACGTGGAGTTCCTCCAAACTTAATGGGGCATCCAAAGATTCTTTATCTATCTGTGAGATCCGAGGCAGTTCCAATTTATCTAAATACTGCTTACAAATTGGTTCATCAAAATCTGTTTCGGCTTTATACAGATTTGTGTAAAAACCTTTAAATATGTCATTAATTGTCACAGGGTTCGTGGTGACCTGATCATCCGATGATTTTATTGCGCTAATATATGCCTTAGACTCGCATTCTTTCAACCTAAGGGCCAATAAATTACTAGGTCTCTCTGATTCAAAATAATATTTTTGCCTAGTCCTATGTAAAATAAATTCCGCCTTTGAGTGTGAAAATCATATTCTTCTTTTAATGAGGACTGTGTAGCCTGTTGCAGTAAAATGTTGTTTTTGTGTGTAGATTTTATTTTCTAATTGTGTAAACTGTTGCTCGAGAGTAGAAGAGAAAGTACAGAAACCTCGTATGCACACTTTGTTTCCCACTTTTGATCCACATAGGCATATTTTTGAAATTCCTTAATAATTCTTTTGATTGAAAGGATTTTATTTTAAAGCGCCTAGGGGATTGCTTTAACATCGGAAAGAGGAACACTGCACAACACAGCAGAAACAGATAATATAATTGGTAATATGGTGGAGGAATTAGTGAAATTAAAGATCTGAGAAATATGTAGTCTATCCTAGAGAAAGTTTGGCTATTAGAAAAAAAGTGAAGTCCTTAGCTTTAGTATTCTGAATTCTCCAAAAGATTAAGAGCTCAAGATATACAGTAATTTAGAGAATTGGCTGTTGTACAGATAAAGGAGTACTCAAAATTAAAATTGTATAGCTGTTACAAAATTTGAAGGGTCCTCCTTCCGACGTTCAACAGTCGATTTTAATAGAGTTGGCCACAACCCCAAATTTGTAATTATCCCCTTTTTTCCCTGTGCAAGTAAATAAAATATATTGGAGTATTTGTTTAACCTTGGCTTCAATCATCTACTGTAGATTGAGGATCAACCCAATTATGAAGAGCCTTAAGGGACCAATAATACATATTAATTTCTATTAGGATGTTGTAATGTGGTAAGTTTAATTCTGGGGAAATTCCAGATAAATTTTAATATATCTCCTTAAAGTCTGGAGGGGAGAAAGTGGTAGCATAGAGAAAAAAAAATTAGAGTAACAAATTCATCTTAACAGTGGAGATTCTTCCTTGGAGAGAATGATTCTTCCATCTTTGAAGTCTGACCTTAACTAAAATATTATTAAAATTGTCTTACTTATGAATGTTTTTATATATGGTTAATAATGAAAGATTCCTTATGATAAATGAGGGAATAAAGAATTAACTTTAACATTGTTAATTGGTATTAAAGTAGATTTGCCAATTTATTTATCCTGATAAGCTACTAAAATTATCAAATTCCTTAATTATACTAGGATGAAACATCAAAGTGGCTAAATATAGAATAATTTAACATTTGGCTTTCAGAAAGAGGAACACTGCACAACACAGCAGAATGATCAGATAATATAATTGGTAATATAGAGATGGAGGAATTAGACGAAATTAAAGATGGGCTGAGAAATATGTAGTCTATCCTAGAGAATGTCTTGTGTCTATTAGAAAAAAAGTGAAGTCCTTAGCTTTAGTATTCTGAATTCTCCAAAGATCGATTAAGTTAAGCTCAGTGATACATTTATTCAGTAATTTAGAGGATGGATTGGCTGTTGTATCAGATTGAGATTTATCTAAAGCAGGATTTATGACAGCATTAAAATCACCACCCACCACTAGAGGGCAATCAATCTCCTCAAGTAGAGTTTTGGAAATCTGTGTAAGGAATGCACTGTCTGTCTCATTCGGACCATAAATAGAGACCAATGCTAACATATTATTATATATTTTGCATCGGATAAAAACAAATCTACCCTTCTCATCACTACCAAGGTGTTCAATTGTTAAATTTAACTTCCAGTTAACCAGGATAAGCACCCCTTAGTTTTGTTTTGAGCGCAGGAAAAAGCTGCTAATTTGTAATACTTATTCTGGAAACATGCCGCGTCAGATTGTTTTAAATGTGTCTCTTGAATTGGGGCACAGGAAATAGATTTACGGTGTAAATATTCTAACACACGGGTTCATTTAACAGCAGAATTTAAACCATTCACATTCAGTGATGAAATATTTCGAGTATGCATTGAATATTCATAATCCCAAAATTGTATTCAATAAATGAAAAAAGCAGAAGCACTTTCATTCTGTAAATAACATGTAAACGCTGATGTGCATTTTAGATACCAAACCTCCTAGATGAAAAATCCCTTTAGAAATAAGGTAAAATAAATAAAAGTATAAATGTCTGTTGTAAAAAATAAAAACAACACAAAAAAACATGAACAACCGACAACCATAAACAAGAAACAACTCAGACCGCACATTACCGAGAACATAGGTCTGACTGAGCAACACAAAATAGTGATGGTTCGTGACCGATCCACT
The DNA here is from genome assembly GCA_027422415.1 of Schizothorax lantsangensis. Classification (NCBI taxonomy): domain Eukaryota; kingdom Metazoa; phylum Chordata; class Actinopteri; order Cypriniformes; family Cyprinidae; genus Schizothorax; species Schizothorax lantsangensis. Next base: position 28,667,437 of record CM049844.1, read on the forward strand.
CCAACGCAAGACATGTCCCCCGAAAGGCTCACACAGCCAAAAAAATATTTTTTTAATTAAACCTACTCTCCATTAGTCCCATCCAAAAAAGAAAAAAGGGGTGTTAGTCTTACCAGCAAAGAGATTGTTGTACCGGATAGATGGGAACAATATCCCAGTAGGAGAAAGGATAGAAGAAAAAGAAAAAGCAAAAGCAAAAGCAAAAGCAAAAGACAGGTTCAGGCTTCCATGTCCATCCTGTCATCATCCTTCCTGGGCAGCTAGAACCGCCTCCATCCCGGCCATCAAGCCCCTCCCGCCGGGCCAGAGAGACAGCGGCCGCTGTTCTCCCGCCGCCCTCCCACAGAGCCAACACATATGTCTTCTGCTGAGACAGGGAGCTGATAAAATCCTCCGCTTTCTGTGGAGAGTCGAAACTCATCTGCTCCCCTTTGTGTCGTAGTTTAATTACCGCCGGATAGATGAGGGAGGGCTGGAGACCAAGCGCTGTCATCTTCTTCAAAACCGGATTAAATGCCTTTCTCCTGATCGCTGTAGCTGGACTAATGTCGGGAAAAAATAGTAGTGTGACATTGTTCTGTGCGCATTTCACCGGATAAGCCTGCCGAGCACCTTTCAGGATCTCCGATCTGTCATGCCATCTTAGTACACGGAAGATGAGAGTGCGCGGCCGATCGGAGCCCCTCCCTCCATCATACACGCGATGCGCTCGGTCAATCTCAATGTCACGGCTTTTCAATGACGGAATCCATTTGGAAAGATTAACTCTGAGGAAACCATCCACGTTTGAGCCCTCCGCCCCCTCTGGTAACCCCACCAGTCGTATGTTGTTCCTTCTGCTTCTATCCTCAATATCCGTCATCTTCTCGGTGAGTCGCTCCAGCTGATATCTTAAGTCCGTGACTGTCCTCCTATCCTCACGTGCAGCTGCCTGAACAGAATCAACGCAGTCACGTGTCTGCTTCGCCGTGGTAGCTATGGCCTCAAGCTGCTCTCTTAGCTCTTTAAAGGGGTGGTTGATTGCGATTTCACTTTTTTAACATCAGTTAGTGTGTAATGTTGCTGTTTGAGCATAAACAATATCTGCAGAGTTGCGGCGCTGAAAGTTCAATGCAAACGGAGATATCGTCTTTTAAAATTCTGGCAGTTTAATGCCTACAAAAACGACAGGTAAGGGACTACAACGAGTTACTTACCGGGTCTGATACATCATGGACCCAGATAAACCCCGCCCCCGGGAACACGCAGCAAAGGGGGCGAGGCCATGCTGCGCTGCTTTAGAGAAGAGGAAGAGAAAACTAGGGGTGTATGTAAAAATCTATTCATATGAATCGCGATTCTGTCTTCTAACGATTCTAATGGATTCTCAAGTTTCAAAATCATTAAAGCAGCGGTTCTTAATACTGGTACTCGTGTCGCCCTGCTCTGCATCTCTCTCTCTCGTTCTCTCTCATTCAGATCGTCAGATAAGCTCCAACAAACTGTTCCAATTATACACTTATTTTCACACAGCAATGAGAAGCATTATAAATGGACACGCGTGCGGTTGCTGTGCTGTATTAAAGCTTTAATCAGGATAAAACCGTATATTAAAAGCTAACAGAAGCAGTAGCACTTACAAATAGCAGCGTATTTAAAAGTATGAGACAACAACAACCAAACATACCATTAAGAGCCGTGCTTGCACAGGTTCTGCATGATCCTCTTCACTAATATCCTCTGGGTCTCAATCAGGCTCAAATTGATAAGCATTATAGACAACCACTGTTTACAATTCAACCGGAGCACATGCCACTGAGGTGAGGGGCGGGACGTTCAGACCAGTAGAGGCGGTTTAGCGAATCACAACACACTGAGCCAGCTAACCAATCTCAGCCCATCGCGTATTTCTGAAGGAGGAGCTTCATAAAACCAGGAAATAAATCGAGGCGTTTGTCAGAGAAGGGACAGAGAGGTGTGGAATAGAGGTAAATTATGTGAAAAATAATGCGTTTTTAAAAAAACCAAGCATGAACACATGCTAGACTGCACCCCATAAACACAATCAAGCCTAGAAAAAAACCAGTCAACCACCCCTTTAACAGACTTGTTGGTCGCTTGTATGTCCTCACGCAGTTCGCGCAATGCTGGAATCAGCACAGAGTCCATCGCATCTCTTACTGCCGAAGCCATAGCCGAATTCAAAGTGCTTTGCTGTTCTGCAAAGCACAAAGCACAAAACTCAAACAGCTTCGCCTGGCCAAAGAGGACGTCTACAGGAGTGGGGAAAAAGCCTTGTACAAACAGGCCAAATACACACTGAATAGGGAGATAAGAGTGGCAAAGAAGAACTACGCTGGAAAGCTAAAAAAACAGCTTTCAAGCAACGACCCTACATCAGTGTGGAAAGGCCTGAAAGCCATCACCAGCTACAAGACCCCTCCCCCCAGCACTGAGGCCAATCAACAACTGACTGAAGACCTGAACAATTTTTACTGTAGGTTTCAAAAACAAAAGCCTGGTCTGACACCCCACACCCACTCTGACCATCCCACAACACAGCCATCAACACCCTCACCCTCCCCCTCCCTCCCCCCTACTGTTTCTCAGCATGTAATCAAGATCTGTGAAGAAGATGTAAGCAAAGTCTTCAGGAGAAAGAAGATAAGGAAAGCCAAAGGCCCAGATGGTGTCTCTCCAGCCTGCCTCAAAGCCTGTGCTGTTCAGCTATCATCCATCTTCACATTGATCTTCAATAGATCACTGGAGCTGTGTGAAGTTCCCTCCTGCTTCAAACGCTCCACCATCATCCCTGTACCCAAGAAACCAAAAATCACAGGACTTAATGACTACAGACCTGTTGCTTTAACGTCTGTGGTGATGAAGTCATTTGAGAGGCTCGTGTTGGCTCACCTGAAGGACATTACTGGACCCTTGCTGGACCCCTTGCAGTTTGCTTACCGAGCAAACAGGTCTGTGGATGATGCAGTCAACATGGGATTGCACTACATCCTCCAACATCTAGACAAACCAGGGACTTATGCAAGGATCCTGTTTGTGGACTTCAGCTCCGCTTTCAACACCATCATCCTGGACACCCTTCAGAATAAACTGACACAGCTCTCCGTCCCCACCTCCGTCTGTCAGTGGATCACCAGCTTCCTGACAGACAGGCAGCAGCTAGTGAGGCTGGGAAAATTCTCATCCAACACCTGCACCATCAGCACTGGAGCTCCTCAGGGTTGTGTTCCCTCACCACTGCTCTTCTCCCTCTACACCAACGACTGCACCTCTAAAGACCCCTCTGTCAAACTCCTGAAGTTTGCAGACGATACCACACTCATCGGCCTCATCCAGGACGGTGACGAGTCTGCTTACAGACAGGAGGTTAAGGAGCTGGCTGTCTGGTGCAGTCTACACAACCTGGAGCTCAACATGCTTAAAACTGTGGAGATGATCGTGGACTTCAGGAGAAACCCCCCAGCTCTCCCCCCACTCACTATCATGAACAACTCTGTGAATGCAGTGGAGTCATTCAGGTTCCTGGGAACCACCATCTCTCAGGACCTGAAGTGGGACACTCACATCGACTCCATCGTGAAAAAGGCCCAGCAGAGAATGTACTTTCTTTGTCAACTGAAAAAGTCAACCTGCCACAGGCGCACATGACACAGTTTTACTCTGCTGTTATTGAGTCGGTTCTGTGCTCTTCTATAACTGTATGGTTTGGGTCAGCCAGCAAATCAGATATAAGAAGACTGCAGCGGACTGTTAGGACAGCAGAAAGGATCATTGGTGTGCACCTGCCCAGCCTTCAGGATTTGTACTACTCCAGAGTGAAGAAACGGGCAGGTAACATCATCACAGACCCCTCTCACCCTGGACACGACCTGTTTGACCTTCTCCCTTCAGGCAGACGCTACAGATCTCTGTGCACTAGAACATCTAGGCATAAAAACAGCTTTTTCCCCTATGCCATCTCCAGCCTAAACAACTAACACAGGAATTATTACCTGTGTTCTGTAATTCTCTAACCCTAATTCTTGCCTGTAATTCATCCCCCATCTCTAATTATTTACTCTCTCTAGAACTATGTAAATATGTATGCATAATTTTCTATACAGCTGTATATATAGAGTAAATAAGGCACAAATCTGTACATAAATCTTCTGTTCCAGATTCAGACACATTATTATTATTATTATTATTATTATTATTGTTAAGGCTTATTTAAATGTTCTGTTCTCATGTCAGATATGTATGTTTATATGTATATATGTTTATATGCATGTATGTACCAAGAGCTTCTTAAAAACCACAACAAATTCCTTGTGTGTTTGCACACACTTGGTGAATAAAGCTGATTCTGATTCTGATTCTGTAAGTGCTAGCTTAACACCGTTAGCAACAGCATCGTCAAGGTCCTCTCTGGAGATGGTGGAATCCTTTAATTTTTTCTTTATTGGCGATTGCTCAATCTCTCTTTTCCGATCACCTTTTTCTGCCGAAGCACTCATGATGGGTCCAATGTAGAGTGGTTAAAAATGTACTGACAGGATTACACAATATGTGGCAAAGTGAGCAGAGCGAAAGACCTGCGAAAGCCTGCATCGCCGTTGAAGGGTCACGTTATCCCTCGCTGCTTATGTATAATTGATGCATTTAGTCTTACTTTACAATTTATTACCACAGAAAATATTTGATATACTGTGGAAAAAAACTGGATATAATATTTGAATGTTAGACTAAGGACCTTGAAATCTATTACTAGTGAGACAGAGAAACATGTCCAATACTATTAGCTAGCTTGTTGTTGACATTCTATTTTAGCTAGCTAATGTTAGCTAGGTCAACAAAATAAGTCAAAATAATACGTTATTATATACAAGTATATATCATAGCTGTCAGGCAGAAACCTCGTATCTCCACATTTCATCATTTTAATTTTTTGTCATAAATCAATGCTATTGGTCACGCTTTATGTCTGTCAGTGTTTCTGAAAAGTAATGGTTTTGGACATACAAGGTTTCTGTCTGACAGCGACAATATATAATCAGTGTATACATGATCAACTGCTTGTTGTGCACTCTTTATCCAGAGTGTTAGTCTGTGGCTGATCCCAGACATTGTAGATTAACTGCTGAACTTTTTGTAGAGATGCTGCATGATGAGGAAGATCAGGCAATTCTTAGTCCTGATTCAGAGTCTGAAATATCTGATGCTAATGACCTAGAATATGTGCCACAGGGTCAATCTGGATATGTGGGTGTAAATCCAGCTCTCCTAGATGAAGAAGACTCATTTGATGACACTGAAGACTTGTCTGATGAGTCCTCTGAAGAGGAAACTCAGACCCAGTCCAACAGATTAAATAAAAATGGTTTCCACCCACCTACTCATGTAAGCAGAGAACACGTAAAGTGGCATATGGTGCTGTGGTACAGTGTGCTGGATGTTGCCACCCTCAATACCTACACCAGTGCTGGCCAACATTGGTCCTGGAGAGTCACAGTCCTGCAGACTTCATCTCCAACCCTAATCAAACACACCTGATAAAGCTAATCAAGGTCTAAGGACTTACTCAGTCTTACTTTTAAAAAAAACAAAAAAAAACAAAAAACAAAACGTGTACTGTGCTAAAGTGGTTTTCAAACCTGTCCTAAAACCCCTGCCCTGCAATTTTGTATGTCTCCCTTACAAAACCCAATTCATGTCTTGCAGTCTCAAAACTGATGAGTTGAATCAGATGTGTCTGATAAGGGAGACAGCAAAATATGCAGGGCAGGGGTGCGTAGGACAGGTGAAAACCACTGTGCTAGACTAACTGAGACTTGTCATGGCACTTGTATACTGTTGCTCTTTCGATGGTCTGATTGCTTCTATTGTTCTCCTCATTTGTACGTCGCTTTGGATAAAAGCGTCTGCTAAATGATTAAATTAAATGTAAATGTACTAGACAGCTAGAGGCAGGTGAGTTTTTATCAAGGCTGAAGCAAAACTCTGCAGGACTGTGGCTCTCCAGGACCGACGCTGACCATCCCTGGCCTACACCAACTTCACTACGCAACACCCTGATTACATGGCTGGTGTGACCAATGCACAAAGGAGCTGGTCAAAGAGCTTGTCATGCCACATATGAAGAGGCTTGGAGGGCAGCTTGGAGGCAATGGGAAGATGTGGGATAAAAAACAAAACAGCCACCACCCGGCCACAGATATACATCAGACAGAAGGATCAATCGAAGTCGAAGAGGATCTGTCAGCAGCTGGTGTTCAGTGTCAGGCCTGTTTGCAAGGAGCACAATCCTGTAGATGTCATTTGTGCGGCATGTAAGCACTGAGATGGCAATTTGAGATGGTGCTGTACCTGTGTGATTTTATTTTCATCTGTTCAGTCACATTCATTACAGTTGCACTACAAAGTGGCAAATAAACATATTTCAAGTGTTAAATGTGCTGGTCTAAATAACTGCTATAACAAAATGTCTTTATTCTTTTGTTTTATCATGCTTGCATAGATGGGTCATTTTTAACCCATGTGTATAAACTTGATGTAGTAACAGCAAACCTATGAAAATAATTAATTGTGATCATTTTAAAAAGATATTTTGAATATTCATAGATCAAGGAATTTATAGATCAGGGAATATTAAATGCTGAAATAAACTGATTTCAAAAGATAAAACAAAAAACTGCCCAGCGAAGCATGAAATAACATAGGAAATGAATACGGGTCATTTTAGACCTATGTTGTGCATTAGAAGGGGTTTTCACAGCTTGTACATCAAAGGGTTAAACACTAAAAAAAGAGTTGAGTGGAATTTGAGCTGTTAGCCAATCAAATGTGAAACTCGAATGATGTTCACCTGCTACTCATCAGAAACATTTAACAAGTTAACAAGACCTTTTGTGAATAAACACTCAGTATCTTGAGGAGAATCTGAGAAGCTAGAGGTTTCTGCTGCAGTTGTTTTTGTCTGTGAAGTTTGAGAAATGTTTTCTTGTGGAGCAGCCAGTTTGGAGAACATCATGACACCCAAAGGGTTCTCCCGGCAAAATCTAGCACTAACCCCTGGAAGAATACCAAAATTTACTATTCCTCCCAAGTTATCCATGTCTCCTCGGCTGTGTCGCCAGAAAGAAAAAGATGAGGACACATATAAGCTGTTATCTCCAGAGAGCCCAGAAGAAGCGTCTCCTGGACATCGGCCTCCCACTGGCTCATCAAGCATTTCTGCCAAACTTCGTTTCACCCCTAAGATGAAGCTGAAACGTCTGCAGAAATCTGCCACCGAGGATCTCTCAGACCCTTCAACATGTGCAGCCATGTCTCTGGAACACGTTGGAAAGGTCACCACACCTTATGGCTTCCGGACCTTGGCTGCCAGTCCCGGCGTCAGCCGGAGAGAGTCCTTATTCCATAAGCAGGGACGGTGTGCAGAAAGAAGAGTGCCAGTGGATTCCTTGGCTTCACCAACATCTTCAAATTCAACATCCAATTCCACAAGCAACAGAAACGTCTCTGCTAGAAAGCTGCAAGATGGTCCGAAAGACTGTTTCTCCCCTCGAAGATCCAAGAGAGAAGGTCTGGAGCTGCTCCTGAACAAACCATTGATTCTCTTGAGGAGACTTACTCCCAAAAGAAAGAACCCTAAACTAAAACTTAAGTTCTAGAAAGTAGTAACCAATATCCGCATTAGTGTAGCCTGCTGCCTTTTGTACTGTGCTTTTTGACAAAGAAAACACATTTTAAGTGTTAAAAATAAAAGTGTTTTAATTCCAGTTTGTGCACATTGTTATTTACTAGTTTGTTTTTTCAGAGATTAAGTAAAACCACATTCACATGCATGTAGACAACTCAGACTGATTTGCTTGAATCGGTCTCGAGTATTAAATGTAGGCAAAAGTTTCAGGGCTGGTTTTCTGCTAAAGTAACGTTGTTCTATAAAATTCTTATGGTGATGTTTGTCAGAAATAAGAATAGTTTTTGATCTAACCATGTGTGAAGCTGCACTCTTGCAGTCTGTTGTTTTTTTCTCCTCATAGAATTGGATGACTTCCAAAATATTGTGGTTTAATTTTTTCCCCTCAAGGGTTTGACATTAATATTTGCATTTGACTGATACTCTGCAATATTTTAAATTCTACCAATCATAAAACTGTGCTAGATGTTCATTTTCGTTGGAGGAGCACTGGTAAGTAGCCTTTTAGCTCTTCTATGTAAGTTTATGATTATTGCAAGACTCCACTTTCAACTGCTTTTAATTCCAGCAAATTTCTTAACATTTAATATTTGCACACACATAAAAGATTCAACAACTATGAGATGTCATGCCACTCTTCCACCAAGGTGCTTGCAAGCTCCTGGACATGGCTTGAGGGACACATAGTTACAAGGACGATCAGCTTTTCCTTTTCTTACACCTCTTGTCTTACGCTACAGACTGTATCTGCAGTCCTTATACCTCCCTGCAGCAGGACTATGGCATGTTAAGGAACCCAGTGTTATTCAGAATCACTAGACAGGTCTCTTTACTGTCCTAAGTTATTGTAACTGTGACCTTTATTGACTGTCACCTGTAAAACCATAAATGTCTAAAGGACTGTTCCACAGTTGCATGTGCAATAATTGCTTATGGTTTATTAAATAAGCATAAAAACGTTGTTTAAACCCTATCCAATAAAGATATGTAAAGCTTTTTTCGGGGGGATTTTACAAAATTATCTTTAAAATACATTATCATGAAACAGGGATGTTTCTTTTTATACAGTGGGTACGGAAAGTATTCAGACCCCCTTAAATTTTTCACTCTTTGTTATATTGCAGCCATTTGCTAAAATCATTTAAGTTCAATTTTTTTCCTCATTATTGTACACACAGCACCCCATATTGACAGAAAAACACAGAATTGTTGACATTTTTGCAGATTTATTAAAAAAGAAAAACTGAAATATCACATGGTCCTAAGTATTCAGACCCTTTGCTGTGACACTCATATATTTAACTCAGGTGCTGTCCATTTCTTCTGATCATCCTTGAGATGGTTCTACACCTTCATTTGAGTCCAGCTGTGTTTGATTATACTGATTGGACTTGATTAGGAAAGCCACACACCTGTCTATATAAGACCTTACAGCTCACAGTGCATGACAGAGCAAATGAGAATCATGAGGTCAAAGGAACTGCCTGAAGAGCTCAGAGACAGAATTGTGGCAAGGCACAGATCTGGCCAAGGTTACAAAAAAAATTCTGCTGCACTTAAGGTTCCTAAGAGCACAGTGGCCTCCATAATCCTTAAATGGAAGACGTTTGGGATGACCAGAACCCTTCCTAGAGCTGGCCGTCCGGCCAAACTGAGCTATCGGGGGAGAAGAGCCTTGGTGAGAGAGGTAAAGAAGAACCCAAAGATCACTGTGGCTGAGCTCCAGAGATGCATTCGGGAGATGGGAGAAAGTTGTAGAAAGTCATCCATCACTGCAGCCCTCCACCAGTCGGGGCTTTATGGCAGAGTGGCCCGACACATGAAAAGCCCGCATGGAGTTTGCTAAAAAAACACCTGAAGGACTCCAAGATGGTGACAAATAAGATTCTCTGGTCTGATGAGACCAAGATAGAACTTTTTGGCCTTAATTCTAAGCGGTATGTGTGGAGAAAACCAGGCACTGCTCATCACCTGTCCATACAGTCCCAACAGTGAAGCATGGTGGTGGCAGCATCATGCTGTGGGGGTGTTTTTCAGCTGCAGGGACAGGACGACTGGTTGCAATCGAGGGAAAGATGAATGCGGCCAAGTACAGGGATATCCTGGACGAAAACCTTCTCCAGAGTGCTCAGGACCTCAGACTGGGCCGAAGGTTTACCTTCCAACAAGACAATGACCCTAAGCACACAGCTAAAATAACGAAGGAGTGGCTTCACAACAACTCCGTGACTGTTCTTGAATGACCCAGCCAGAGCCCTGACTTAAACCCAATTGAGCATCTCTGGAGAGACCTAAAAATGGCTGTCCACCAACGTTTACCATCCAACCTGACAGAACTGGAGAGGATCTGCAAGGAGGAATGGCAGAGGATCCCCAAATCCAGGTGTGAAAAACTTGTTGCATCTTTCCCAAAAAGACTCATGGCTGTATTAAATCAAAAGGGTGCTTCTACTAAATACTGAGCAAAGGGTCTGAATACTTAGGACCATGTGATATTTCAGTTTTTCTTTTTTAATAAATCTGCAAAAATGTCAACAATTCTGTGTTTTTCTGTCAATATGGGGTGCTGTGTGTACATTAATGAGGAAAAAAAATGAACTTAAATGATTTTAGCAAATGGCTGCAATATAACAAAGAGTGAAAAATTTAAGGGGGTCTGAATACTTTCCGTACCCACTGTATATATAGAATTTCAAGTTGAAATTGTGTATAATGCATAAGTGAATAAAATGTATTTTAGGTGTGTAAATGGCATATTTTGAGTTTTGATATTTAGGAAAGGGCCATTGTGCTAGTGTTGTAACAGACATGGCAAATCTGCACTCTGCACACTAGTTGGATTGCATTGGAAAAAAACTGCATTCTAAGGAAAGTAGACATTCAGTATGCAAACTAATGAAATGGTAAATAATACTGGAGTGTTGGTAGTATGTTATTGAGGACAGCCAATAGGTTTGTTCTCATCCCAACAAGAATGCAAGACTTCAAACGTGACATTTTGGTAAGCAAACCAAACTTATTCCGCCCTTTTTTTTTTTATTAATATCATAGTCCTTTAACATAGTTACAATCTGTTTTTATGAAAATAAGTCAGTAGAAAGAATTCTTTAAAAAGTCCCATCAAGTCGAGTACTCCGTTTGTAGGTCCTGCTTTCATTTCAAACATGAGATAAAAACTCACAGACCTTCTGTAAAGTCTCGGCTCCACTCTGAAGAGCCACGGCATCCAAACAGGACAGAGCATCAATCTTTATTTATGATGGGCCCGGGGGAAAGGTCTGTTCAACATGAAAAGATAAAAGGCTTGAACCTGAACACCCCTATCTGCTTTCCACTATTCCAAAATTAACCAGTAAAATCTTCAATCAGTTTAAGATCCCTGTACTTCATGTTACAGTCTGGGTTCACTACCATCAGTGGTAATTGCTCTTTGAAGTACATTACCATGCATTTTTATGGGTGGGCCATTGGGGAAAATTAAGTAACCCTCTCCTTTAAGGCAGTCTGTCTTGTTTGTACGTCTGTCAGTCTATGCCAGTCTGGAATATAGGTTCTCCAGGCTTAGCCACCCCCACTGCGCCCGTCCTCACACTTAACCAAACTCTCCAGCTTGAAATAGCCGAGGAGTCCAGTGGTTAGAGAAGGCAGAGGCTCGTCTCCCAGGCTCCACTGCATTTGAGTCCAGAGAAAGAGTTGTTCCCCTACAGGAGGAAGAGTGTTTGGGCAGGATGCCCCTGAGTGGCTGGAGCAGATGATTGACAGGTAGTCTCCAGAGGGGGCGTGGTTAGCGTGGAGATGAGGGTTTGTCCTCTCAGTCGCTGTCAGATCCTACTGCAGACGCTTTCCGTTTTCTCTTGGAAGCTTTGGGTTTAGAATCCTCTTCCTCCTGGAGAACAGTCAACAAAGGCTATTTAAACATAATGAATCATACATGATAATAATAATAATAATAATAATAATATGGGTGCTGGCCTGAAGGCTTTCGTGTTTATGTCATGTTGCGAGCGTGGATTTACCGAAGCGCTGCTGGACTCGCTGTCCTCTTCATTGCTGGGTTGAGGAGCCGCACCCCTGCGGGATCGTGGCGAGGATGCTGGGGCTTTGCGTCGAGGTTTATGTTGTTTGGAGGAATCCTCATACTCCTCAGCTAATGAGAAAATATCACTGAACCTGGCAGAAGAAAAGAAAACAGTTATGATAAAATAAGATAAGACTGATAAAATAAACAATATTAATTGTGCTTTATCAAGCAAAAGACACACCTCATTTTGTGGGCCTCATCACAGCTGGCCTGAACATGCTGTAGGGCTTGTAATATGGGCGTCTGGGAAAAGACTGATACAACAAGAAAAACATTGTTTAAATCAATAGAAACAGTAAAATATACAACCAGGGAGTATTTAGTGGGATTTTATGGACTGTAAGAGTCTGATGTTGAACTCACAGTTGTTCTTGGTGTTGCCGAGATTGAGTCTCAAACTGTCCAGATGTTCCAGCATCTGTTCTAGGGTCAGCTGAGCCAGTTTACTGCTGGAGCTCCTCAAACTTCACAAAAACACGACACAAATATGTCTTTTTAAAAATTGCACAACTTTTTACAAGTTTGAGGTTGGTAAGATTTTTTTTGAATGTTGTTGAAAGACTCTTTGGCTCAACAAGGCTGCATTAATTTGACCAGAAGCACAGTAAAAACAGTAATATTGTGAACTATTACTGTGATTTTGAATAACTGTTTTCAAATTGAACACATTTTACAATGTCATTTATTTCTGTGATTTCAAATTGCTGAATTAAATTATTTTCTTAAAAAAAAAAAAAGTACTGATTTGTGAACGGTACCGAGCTTTCGAATGGTAGTGTATAAACAAAATAATGTGATAGGACTTGATTTTTTTTTCCAAATTAAAGAATCATCATTTCAATTCGGTAGATGCAAAATGTTGAGCAAATAAAGATTTACTTAAAATAGTATTTTCCACAATTATTCCTTGTGTTTAATAAATTATTTGAAGGACATTTAATAATAGATTTGTGAAATAAATCAAACCGAAGCAATATTGGCTATTTGCTACTGAGGTTTAAATAAGATATGCTGTTAAATATTTTCAGTTCTGAGGGTTGAATATGTCATTACCTCTGTCGTTTACGGGGCATGTTGTTGTTCTTGATGAGCAGGGCTTTGATGTGCTCTCCCAGCAGCTCGTCGTGTTTCGCCGCCCAGTGCCGCAGGATGCTAGTGGTGAACTGATCCTCTTGGTGATAAGGTCGGCTCAGCACCATCTTCACCATCTCCTCACTCGGCCTTCAGCACAACACAGCAAAATAATATAAATAAATTATGACTGTGTCCCACAGCAGACAAGATTAATAACCATCTGTGTGAAAATACTTACTTTTCTCTTCGTAACTGCAGCAGCAGGCAGGACAGAGCTTCTGGATGTTCTGTGAGTAGAGAGTGAAGAGGATTATGGGTGGACCGAGTTTGTGTAGAGTCAAAGTGTGTTTATGGAGAGAGACGCTCACCCTTGAATTTAACGTGCTGTAAAATGGGGATGATGATCTCCAGAGGGATACTGTGCGCCAGGAAAAGCTGCCACGTGCTGTACTGCTCAAACGTTTCCCATTCCAGAGACTGAACTAAAACACACAGATGCACAGAACAAAATTAGCTTTCCAAAGCAATGGATGAATGTCTGCCACATTCACACAGATAAACAACTAGATTTCACTCTAAAGCTTTTTTAGCACAGACGTCCGTTTGACTTAACTTTTCCATTAAAAATCAATATTTATTATAGTTAAATGTGTTCAGTCATATTATAACTACACAGACGAATCAAGCTAAGAACATTTATGAATTAGTTTATTGCTTTTTATGTATAAAAATCAAGCCTTCATATTTTAGTAGCATAAAAAAAGATTTATTCAAACTGGAAATAGATTATATACAGAAAGTGAGCAAATAACACTGTGATACCTGTAACAGATTTAGTTACCCAAGGGCATTTTTTCCACCTTTACCTTGAATTTGGGGGGCATTTTTGCCTTAAGCCCCAATTCATTTTTAAACTTGGCATTTGGTTTGTTAGGTGTAACTATGCAATTTGAACAGAGACTTGTGGGGTCAGATGGTGAACCATGAGAGCTTGAAAACTGCTGTAAACCTACTGAGGATGTTGAGGACTGAGTCTTTACGGAACATCACCAGATTACCCATCATCACGTGACACATCAGCTCCTGAAGCTGTGAGGTCAAAACAAGAGTAAGAGGTTAAAAGAGATTTGAAAAAAAAAATATATATCTAAATGTAATCAGTGTTAAAGGGAAGTTCAGCCAAAAATAGGATTTTTTTCATCACTTACCCTCGTGTCACCCTACTTGCTAGACTAAATTAAATCTGATTATCTTTACAAACAAAATAATTTGTCTTTATGAACTTTCTGAAGCATCTAAAGTTTTGGTATAATAGACTTTCTATGAAGGGACAGAATTCTTTCAAAGGTTTCATTAAAAATATCTTCATTTGTCTTTCAAAGGCGAATCAAAGTCTTATGGGTTTGGAATGACATGAAGGTGAGTACATTTTTGGGTCAACTTTCCATTTAAATGTGTATATTTGAAACCTGTGCCGAATCAATGACAGCCACGATCATGTTGAGGAGCTCTCCACTACGCAAGGTCTCATCTGGGAACTGTACAGCACAGACACAGAAAAAGTCAAACAAGGCTGTGAAAGCCTCTGTTGCAGGCACATGGTGTTGGAGTATGAGGTGTTACCTCTGAATAGATGGAGGGGGTTAGGTAGCACAGGAGCCTCACATCATCCTCCTGACAGGCCTTCATGTCCATCATCAAGCAGGTGTGCAGGTCTCCCAGAGCCGTGGCCTGAGCAAAGGACTCGTACAGGCTCATCTTCCCCGCCGCCGCTTTGCTGCAAAGACACACAAAACAGTCTACTATGAAAACACTGAGCGCTCAGAGTAGGGCTGCATGATTAATCTAAAGAAAAAAGGGACTTATGGCTTAGTGATTATCAAATTGCACAGGGTGAGATTTCATTAAATAATTGCTCTGTATTTAAGGTTTTCACGGGTCTACTTGGTTGCGAAAACCCGAGGTTCGTCCCAAAAGTTTGGGTCCAAAATGTCGAAGAGTGCCTCGGACATGGGTTGGGTTCAGTATTAGTGGCCTCAGGTAATTTAAAATAATTGTGCTTTTTCCAAATGGACCCGATTACTTGGTACACAGAAATCCTTCTTATAGATATGAGATCCATCAGGAAAAGCCACTCGCTTCATTACACATTGTGTTCATGCAGGGCTTTTCTTTTTATGTGCAGAAGCCCTTTGCTGGAGATGAGGTGAATAGCGATGCAGACAAGATTAGTGATTCAATGATTTGTTGGGCTATCAATTTAATTTTTATCGAGCTATCATGTTTATTTTTCCAGTCCACTGGTCACAACTAAAAGACAAACTCACAAATAACTTTTATCCATCAGGCAGGCAATAATATAAGGTAATAATAAATATGTAAATAAATAAATGAAAGTAATGGAGCAGTGACCAAATCAGTCAGCAGGACACCGGGATAAAAAAAAAAAAAAAAAAAACAATTTATGCACATCAGTTTGGGATGATTTGGGTCGGGTACAGATTTTAGGACCTGAGAATACCTCTACTCTGTTTGCGCCTGCATGAGCAAAATTGACCCTTCGCAAAGACCCGCCCCCCTTCGTTACTGTTGCTATGTTCGACAAGTCACTCCGCTGTTCTCACGCAGTGAAAAATACATCGTGGAGTAAAGAAGAAACTGACAATGCGCCGAAAGACAAGACAGAGCAGGTTACTTTAGGTATGAAACAAAGTCTCAGCTTTCAAATTTTGTCTTTAAGAAATTCAAACAATATATACCGTCTTGTGGCTCTTTAATGTGATGTGCAGTGCCTCAGTTCAAGCGGCACGTGAAGCGATCATCCCTTCCTCTTTACTAGTTATAGCATGAAATAAACATGAATGAACATCAGAAGCTACTGTATCTTGTTTTACCCGTGGAAAGATGTCAATACACATCATTTTCAAGTTTAAGCCCTCTGACATTAATCTACTCTCCTGCCTGGTTTGTTGGTCGGACAAAAATGGCAGATTCAGCGTTATGATTAGTCAGTTCACCTGTCAATCAAACTCCTGGCGAAGGGTCAATTAACTCTCCATTCCAGCAGGTGGCAGTAGTCTGTATTTGTCATTCAAAAAGGGGAACCAGAATAGCTAAAACTGCTGATAAACAATGACAAGATCCTTCTATATTTGCCCTCTTGGGTGTGTTGTTTACTTGTTTTTGTCACATCTGCTTTTCTTCTCATGTACTGCTTCACTAAGCTGAACAGCCAATCAGAGTGAGCACCCACAACGACAGGCTTTGCTGCCAATTCAACATGCTCAATTGGCCAAAAAGCCATCGACAGGATCAGTCTTGTGCTCAACTACAGCCTGACACTGGCAGATCATCAGCTTGGTGTGTCATGGCCTTAACAAAATAGAAACCATCCGATTGGCGATATAACTTGTTGCTCATCACTTGTCACTTGTACGATATTATTTGGACTGTTTGACCCTACCTAGCTTTGAGGTAGTAGAGAAGATGATAACCGATTTTCGGCTGTTTCTGGTAGAGCTCAGCAAGCAGGTCCAGCAGGACAGAGAAGCCACTGTTGTCCTCCTGCATTTGACACAAGTTCCTGAAGATCAGACACACCGGCTTACACACAGACTCCTCCAATGACCTGCACACACACAGAGCAACCCATTAGCCTCTTCATAAAGAAAAATGAACAATAGCGACAGGAAAATATGGAGGGGAATCAGGACACAATGCAGGCTGGAACCAAAGAAACATATCTAATGCTAACCACTAAATAATGTGCAAACCGACCCGACGAAGTCGAGAAAGAGAGAGAAACATACTCTTCTGTGATCTCCTCAGGCAACACATCTCCTCTGAAGTGACTCTTAAACAGTTCAGCCAGACAGGAAGCTAGAGTAGACATCTGCTCCGAGTCAAAATCCTCCTGAAAGAGGACAAATAAAAAAAGTGTGTATCATCAACTGTATTTAAAGCTCCGATCTAAATTTTAACCCGGAGCAAAGCTCACCTCTAAAATAAGATCCACAATTTCCTGCATGACCTCACAATGCGTTTCTGTGTCACTGAGAGAGAAAGAACCGCACAAATTGACACTCATGCAATTGAGATCTTATTATAACTGTAATACATGTTATTAATCACATGTCTCACCTTCCTTTCTGCAGCTGCAGAACCCTTTCTTTAAGTGCCTCGTCCAATTGGTCCACGAAAGGTGTGATGTCAGCAGGCTCGTCGATGTAGGTTTCCTTAAGCTGATGGAACCTGAACTCTTGTTTTTTACCTTGGGATAAACAAGGGTTCATATCATGATGGCACTGACATGAAAATACAGAAGTGGGTCATGGGCATCTTTTTGAGCCAGAGCCACTGATCAAGATTCTGTCATGATTGAATACTAAAGCAAAGAACATGAGCTCCATCCCAACTGAAGTAAAGCTGTAAAGCCGAGCCATAATTGGTTGATCTGAAGTTCTGAGCTAAAGTGTATCTGCCATTACTGAAAGCATCTTACCCTTGTTGTTCAATTCTTCCTCATCATCACTGAAGGTAGCATCTGTGTTGTCATAGCAACCATCCTCCTTATCAAGCACATGATTGTCCATCTCCAAAGGAACAGATTCCTCCATTTTTACTACAAAAAGTACAGAAAAAAAAAAAAACAATATTAAACATGCCATAACTGAAAGCAGAATTTCATTCCACTAACTTTTGAGATTGTAGCTTGTAATGTTATAATCCTTGCTGGATTTTAATTTTAATATTTCTATTACAAACTACACAAATGGATGTCAACAAGGAGTCCTTCTTAATTTTAATTTAAGAACCAGAATCTCTTTCATTCTTTCACTCTTTATCTTTCAAAAGTAAATACTTTTTATAACTGATAACAGAGTATGCATCTTAAAACAAAAGACTCATTGGTATTGAGCAGTATATGCATTTGCATGCATGCTAAATTATTATTTTTTATTAATTTGATCACCTTTTATATAAATGCAACCACAAAGAAAACAGACATGACATTTTCGCATCACATTCACTGTCATTTATCCTGAACTACGCAAACAAGGTCACAAATCCCTCTTCCTAGCAAAAGAGGTTTATCAATATTTACGCAAGTTTAGTGCATTACAAATCATAGTATGCTGAAAAAATTAATTCCTTGCTTTGTATATTTCTGGTGGACTAAATTGGTTTGGAGCTTTTGTTTTTGACATGACTGGCAATGAATCAGTGGTGTGGAGCTTTGACCTTCAGTGGGCGGTGAGGGGGAATTGCAGAACTCTGGGAAGCGTTCTCGTAGCATAGAGCGCAGCTCACGGTCCAGTTTAGGGTTGTCAAACAGAGGTGCTAGGTTACTGAGAGAGCAAGAGAGAGAGTAGGGATCATTATATAGAAACATCTCTAAACCAGCAGAGAGACACTGGTGGCATTCTTGATTAAGTATCTGTATGAGAACATGCGAATGTGTGTGTGTGTGTGTGTGTGTGTGTGTGTGAGAGAGATAAACTCACGCCAGAACTCTCTTCTCCATGATGAAGTTTAGAGAGTTGAAGACGCCCTGCCGCACTTGACCCTCAAGAGGAGGGGAAAAGTTTGGGATGACCTGAAGTGGAATAAAATAGCAGGTTAACCCAAGATTTGAAAGACTGGAATTCACAACACACAGAACTTCCTCTGTAAAGTCCTCTTATAATTTTTCCCACAAACATAGTTTTGGTTGCATCAGCAATTTTTTTTCAGTAGCACTTTACAATAAGCTTCCATTTGTTTGCATTAGTTAACATGAAGTAACAAGAACAATGAAAGGCTGTATTTTTATTGAAAATAATAAATTATTTAAAAAAGTCAACAACCCTTTTATACTGAACATACGTATTTATATTATTGTCTCAATATACATATTTCTATATGTCTTTGTCAAAAAGACTTGACAAAATTACTTCTAAAGCATGTATCAATCTTATTTAATGACTTCATGTTAATTTCAACATGCACAATAAATTGTTAAAAGTTGTATTAATAATGTTAATATTTAATGGACCTGAGCTAACATGAATTAACAACAGCTGTATTTTTGTTAATGTTAACAAAGATTAAGAAAATATTTTAACTAAAGTATTGCTCATTATTAGTTAATGTTAGTTACCTCAGTAACTAATGTTAACTATTAAGATCTTACTGTAAAGTGTTACTGTTATTTCAAATGGAAATTCATGATACTTTGAAAAAAAGTGTACGAAAATACAAATAATTTTCTTTAGAATGTGTATAGATGAACTTTGCACCATAATACATGTATGATTGGGTCCATTTTGATTTTATGTTGTTTAAAATTGTGTATTGGATAAAAAAAAAAAAACACAAAAAAACCCGCTTCTGGTAAATTCTATTTTTGTGGCCATTACTCACACTACTGTGTATGAAATTAACAAGCGCTTAGATACAGTAAGAACTGAGAAAGAGTTTCTCACCCGACACATGAAGTCCAGTAGTGTGGCTGTTATAGCAGGATGTGGTTTCATGGAGTGATGCATCACCAAAATGGCTGGTTCTGAAAAAACAAGAGTTAGAGAGAGAGACAGAAAGAGAGAGATATCAAAGGAAAATAAAAGCAGAGCATCAGTGACTGGGTGAAGGCAAAGCATGTGGTTTGTACATGTCTGTTTACAAAGTCAAATCTAAATGGAACAATAATGGCTTCCTGCCTCTCTTACCGATGTTCATGATGCTGTCTTTCTCAGGGTTGAAGAACAGCCAGTCGTAGAACAAGGCCAGTTTGGCATTAGATGCAGCAACATTAGACTGCAGAGAGAGACAGATTGATATGGAATCCAAAATGACATCTAGAAAAATCTTATAAGTCGAAGGTTTTTAGTAGTGGTCGACCAATATTTTTTTTGGATTACAGATATCTTGGAAAGCAGGGTGGCCGATATAATTTTATTTATTTTAATTAATATTTAAGAAATTGTAAATAAAAAATAAAAAAAGGTTAAAAAAAATAAATGTGTAAAATAAACACTCATTTTACATACAGCACACAGTGAAAATTACATGAATATGACAGTGGGCAAAAGCATAAAGCGCAGCATAATTTGAAATCACGAGTTTAAAGTTTGTGGATCGCGCATCTCCAGTGAATCTGAACTCTCCACCTGTCCGCATTCAATTCACACAGACCGACAGTCACGCAGAGAACACGTGATCATGCAGGATACAAATGCAAACTTCACAAGATCTCAACTAGATTCGACTAAGTTTGCAAGGTTTGTTAAATTAAATGTTCATTAGTCATTCAAAAATTTGTTTAAATGATATAAATGTGTATTTGCTGAATGCTGACGGCAAACAAGAAAGTATTATAATGTTTGTCTTTCTATTACTAATAATATTAAAGCAATCGTTATAACACTTTTTGTGTACAATTGAATTCCTGTGTTTAACAGTTCTATCTGACTATTAGATAGACTTCTATTCGTATTAGACAGAACGACGACAGCGAACAAGTGGGAGAATGTGAGCGCTGTGTGCTCAAGCGCTGCCGTTCTCAGCGCCATCAAAATAAAAGTCCTGCCTCGAACACATCGGTCAAACAGAAAAACTTATCGGCTGATGCCGATATTTGGATATTTGGCATTTTTCAAATATCGGCATTGGCCGATAAGTTTTTCTGTTTGGATTATCTGCCTTAGCGATATATCGGTCGACCACTAGTTTTTAGTATTTACTTACCGTGCAGGTAGTCAGAAGCCATCCAATGATTGCCCAGCGCGGCAGAATGTCAGAACTCAGCACTTCATTGGATGGATGAACCACACCGCATATGTAGCGAATGAGGTCACAGCGCAGAGATTGGCTTTCAGCTGTGGACAGATACTGCCGCTGAAACCAGTCCTGATAGCGCTTCTGCTGGCCAAACCGAACCTGCAGCCAGGAAGAGCAAGAGTGTTTGCCTTTCAAGTCATAAATGTATTGTGGTTTCAGTGTCGGTGTCATTGTTTGTGTGTATTTACCCGTGAGGTCATGAACAGCAGCTTGGTCTCCATGTCAGGGGTGAGTCGACAGGCCAGAAACTTGCGTGAGGTTCTGGAGGTGAGGAGCTGCAATATACCTGCAGCAGGACGGGACAAGACAGACCAATTTAATAACACACACAGATTTTACAGTGCATAATATTTATGTCCACAACTGATGCATTACTGTAGAAATTCCCTCCCACACACCTGTGAACTGTGGGCTAAGGGTCTGAGGATTGTGCAGCAGGTCTCTCCACAGCAACTCCAACTCAGGAATACGAGCCACATTCTGTAAGAGTCTGATCAGATCCCTCCCGATGACAAAACACTCCATGAACTGTTAAAACACAGACACATAGCACACATAGCAATTTAAAAACATGAAACGCCACTGAATGGCTACAAAAGATGAAACATTAACAACAGCAATAAAATCTGTAATGTGTAATAAAACACTGAGAAAAAAAGTTATGCATTAGAATTTGAGTGGATGGAAATATTTAAAATAAATACTGTTCTTTTGAACTTTCTATTAGCCAAAGAATCTAGTAAAAATGTATCATGATTTCCACAAAAATATTTAAATTTAACTTTGATAATAATAAGAAACGTTTCTAGAGCTGCAAGTCAGCATATTACAATGATTTCTGGAGGATCATGTGACACTGACGACTGGAGTTATGATGCTGAAAATTCAGCTTTGCATCACAGAAATAAATTACATTTTAAAACATATTCAAATAGAAAGCAGTTATCTTAAATTGTAATAATATTTCACAAAATTGCTGTTATTGTATATTTGAAAAAATAAATACAGCCTTGTTGGGCATTAAAAAAATCTTAATAACCCTAAACTTTTGAACAACAGTGTATATTATAGATTTAAATATTTAATTTGTTTACCTACATGTCATATGCCCATTATTTGATTATCAAAACCACTGTTAGTTGAAGCCCCAGTGCACTAAAAGACCAGAAACATTTACATAAGGTACGTACAGTCAATTTCGATTTCATGGTGTCTATAAATCTGTTGAATAATTGCTGGCAGCCTAATTTAATCACAGCTGGTTCAAGCCCAAGTCACAAGTTAAATCCAAAGTGTTCTCTTGGGAACTGTTGACCCAGATACAGACATCACAATCCTGCTTTAGTGCCCTTGAGCGAGACACTTCACCTCTGCTGGCTCCAGGGGGAGCGCCCTTGAAATTAGTCTATGGTGAGTCGCTCTGAAAAAAAAAGTATTTATCTTTCTTTTCATTCCTGGCCTTTTTTGCTTTTTATACAGATAATGGAATTAAGAAAAGTTGTGATCCAGATTGAAAGTTTTGCATCATGTGTGTAAGAGCATGTGGGATAAACACATCCCAACTACACAATCAATTAAAAAAAAAAAATCAACTCCATGAGGCACATCCTGCGATGCAAATTTTGGCAAGTTTTTAAGCCTGTAAAGCTTAATATATTAACAGTCAAAAAAATAAATAAATAATGAAACCGTATTTAGACATTTATGAAGAACTTTTAGACAAAAGACATTAAAGAAAAATCTAAAAAAGTCTGCATGTGTTTTGTATCATAAATAGTACATCAGGCTTTTATGGCTCATACAGTACGACATACTGAGATGAAAAAAAAAAATGACGCAGTTTCTGATATTTATATGGCCAAAAGTAAGATTAAATTCTGATAGATTTTAATGTAAATCAATGAGATCTTAATAACAGTATAACAGACTAACATAAAATCCTATCAGTTGCCACTCTATATCCCCCAATAATATGTCTTAGCTCTGTAGTTTTTATTGTGGGGGTCAAAACATATTAACGCAAAGCAATTCAATGATGATAGAGAGATGAACAAATAAACGCTGTATGGATAATCAAGTAAACTTAGGTTGCTTCAGTCCAGTAAATGTTCATCTTGAAATATTATGAACAATATAGACATTTACCTAGTAAAAATTATTAAAGATTTCACAGCAAAAATACATGTGAAGTTTGAACTATCAATCAGATGACAGAAGGCATGCAGTAGATTGTGTACAACAGGTTTTTCACAAGTTTTGATCATGTTCAGGCATGTGATCAGCTAGAGACAAAAAAAGAAGGAAAATCTGACCACGCCCAAGTCGCCCACAAGCCACACCCCCAGCACTTATTAAAAAAAATATATTTTAGCACATTAAAAGATATATCTTATACTGAAAGAATACATACTATTGTCCGGTAAGAGAGCTCGTGCAGCGCTCTCAGGATCATTCCGTCCATGATGTTTGAGAAAACAATCTTTTCGCAGTTTATTTAGGTAATAGCTCAAGGCCATTTGCGTGATTTCAAACATCATGCATCTACCAACCTTACCCCCCCCTAAAAAAAAAAAAAAAAAAAGCTTGGATCTACGCGAATCACATGGGTCGTCCCTCAGAGGTCGGAAAATACGGAAATACGAAAAATCACATCCCTGCATGTTAATAATTTACCCTAGCAATTTGCCTATCAAATATGATCCAGTAGGCTTTATAGGGTTAAATGATTAACACAAGCAAAAATTCCCCAAAAATACTTTAGCCTTGTATTTCATATAAATAAAAACATGCACAAAAAAAAGAAACACTGTGTCCAGAACTGAAGTCTTTCCAATACTCACCCTCTCTCTGAGCAGACCGATGCAGAAGTCCACCTCTCTCTGTCTGAGGGGCAGCAGGTTTGGCGTCCAATGGTCCACTATGAGCCTCAGGTACGTGTACACAGACATGGCCACCAACATCCCGCTTTTCAGCACCCACTCTCTGTCCATCACACAAACACATTCATGAAGCTGCCAATAAACTCACGCTGGTCTATTTGCATGGACATAGTTATCGCACACCGTGCAACAATAACACTGCATGCTGTTCGACTCAAAACTTCTCACCTCTGCTCCACTAAGATCTCCAACACGTTCTCTGCCAACCACATGTTTTTGTTGGAGATGTCTCCCCCTGCAGATTGACGCAAGTTAGATACATGAAGTAGTAGGATACACTGCAAATGTAGCATGATTTGCATCTGTGTGTGAACGCACCAGCGATCTGTTTCATGAGCGTCATGAGAACCCCATCTGCTCCAATGACTCCGCTCTTCACCAGCTCTTTGACCAACCACACCAGCTGCCCACACACACATAAGACGAGAGGTCACCAGTGTGTTACTGTTAAATTCTGTGTTGTTAAATGACATCAGACTGGAGCCCACCTGTGTACGGCACACATCCTGAAGCTTGAGGAACTTCTCCATAAGGATCTGGTTGATTTTGATGAGCACCACATTCATACCGTCCCGATTCACCAACGTCAGGTCTCTGTAGCACTGCAGGACACAATACCATGTTAATGGTGCGATTCTGGGAGAACAGTGCGAGTAGAAGAGCTTTCTGTGGTATGCATGCATGTATGTGAATAAGATCTCATGTATGAAGCATCAACATACCCTCTGTGCTTGTGGGGGCTCTGTGAGAAGAGCCATGAAGAGACCCAGACAAACCTCCTCATGCTGCTGTGGACCCTTACACACCTGAACACACACATTGTTTTAGAGTTTTATTTTAGACCTTTTATCCACTTTTATTGATCTCAAATTTCAAGCCAGTCATGAATGAAATGTTGAAGAGCAGATAGGGGAGTTAGATCAGGAAATTACAAGTTGCAAGCCAGATTCGATCCCATGTACCTCACCTGAGCACCACAATTCAACATGCATTAACCAGCAGCCAGAAGGCCTTGGGTAAATGTCATGCTGTTCTTCTGTCTGATAAAAAATGCTTATTGAAAAGTAAATAAGAATTAGAATGATTTCCGAAGGATCATGTGACGCTGAAGACTGAAGTAATGATGTTAAAAATTCAGCTTTGATCACAGGATATTACATTTTAAAATGTATTTAAATAGAAAAGAGTTATTTTAAATTAGTAATAATATTACTGTTTTTACTGAATTTTTAATCAAACAAATACAGCCTTGGTAAGCATAAAGAGACTTCTTTTTATGTAGTAACTGTTTTATAAAATAATTTTGACTGTCACAGCTAATGTAGTTGAAGAGAATTTCCAGTATGTGCCAAAACAAAACCTTTCTGCCACAACTTTATTCCCAATACAGTGACGCAGATTACTGGTTAAATTTGCATTTCTTAAAGTATAAAAGGCTGGACCTCCACATTATGAATAGCAAAGAAGAGCCCAAGTTGTTTCACATGAATTACATGTGTAGGATAACAGGGATCCAACACTTTTTGACCAGTGAATTTGTATTAATTTACAGCTGACTGATAACTGGCAGAAAAAAATCTGATATTAAAATAAATTAAAAATCACAGCAATGTCTATGCCATGTAATAGATTTAAATGATCATATTTAGCATACAAATGGCAACAATAAGAGTCAACCAGATATCTTAAAGTTATGTGGACAAGGTGTTGTCTAAGCACTCAAAAAGAACAATATATAGGTGATTAAACATTTTCAAACAGAGCAAATCTAGAAAAAAGTACAATTTGCATTAAAGTCTTTTTAGCATTTTACCAATTCAAATTACTTTTCCAGGCCTGAAAAATCACAACTTTAAAATTCCATTCTATGTTTTAAAATTCCGTTCTATGTCCAGATTTTTATGTTGTGTGAATCCTGATGTGTTATCATAAGTGTGTGTAACTGATAAACACTCACATGAGCAGTGAGAGCATCATTGGCTTCCCGCTCTGACAGTCCATTGGTTATAGATGTGGTGATGCTCACACACTTCTCCAGGCGCTGAAACACACACACACACACACACACACACACACACACAGAGAGAGAGAGAGAGAGAGAGAGAGAGAGAGAGGTGAGTACAGAGCAATATGGATGCATGCATGAATGCCATGCCAAAAACACCAAACAACAAAATAGCACTGCGGATTTCAATAATAGTTCATGCATAAATTGTCTAATCTCAATTAAAGGCATGACTGCATCACTTTTTAATACCTTCCCCAGCAGATGGAGGGTCACCGACACCATCAGCTGTCATTTAGTACATGTATGACATAATAACATCATTGAACGTTCAGCACACATCATGTTTACACCGCTGCCTCAACTCCTTCCTTTATATTTGAATCAACAAATAAGATAATAAAAGACTACAAAAGCCATCCCTGCAACTATCAGCCCTGTCCTACAAGTCTGGTAGTGTGAACTTCTCCATTCTGCTCGTCCTTTTGTTATTGTTCTTAGTTTTCCCCATGTTTTTTTCTTCGCAAATGTGTGCTGTGAAGGACGCACTGACACGTATGTTGACGGCCGAAGGGAATGAGTCGATCCCTACCTCCTCCAGCTCATCTTTGGCGTCCAGGCTGGTGGACACCAGAAGGCGACCCTGCGCTTTACCCTTAGCCGGCGAGGGCTCCATCTCCTCCCGCCTCGCTGCGCCCACACACACGGGACCTGACGGGGGTTTAGGGCGCTGTTTGAAACCCTTCCCTCGCTGTTTCCGTGGGTCTGTGGGGCTTATGAACTAGTTAACCCTCTCTCCGCCCAGTCCTAGGTGCCTACAGTGTGTTTGCGACTCTTAATTCGCCACCTTCACGCGACCACTCCAGTATTTCTACAGTGTCCGACTGTAACAATTCAACTTCCGCAGGGCATGGTGGCTTAGCGGAAGTGTTCCGAACGCGGAGTCAAGGCGGAGCAGAGCGACTCATTTATACCAATCACGTGCTGGGTATTTTGATTGACGTGGCAGTTGACCAATCACGGTGATGGCACTGCCAGCGAGACCCGTTAGACAAAAAGAAGCCCGTGGTGCAACCTGACAAGAACGCTGCTTCTGTGTAAACATGTGGGTAAAAACTGAGACATACAGTAAGCTATAGGGTTGGAGTGTAGCTAATGAAAGCTGGATATATGCGTACTGACTTTTAAATGTGGTAACAGCAGACATTTAGTTCGTATTGGGGTTCTCAACAAGAAAAAGCAATATTTAACGTAATAACAAAAAACAAAACAATAATCGATATTTTATAAGTATTACTTTATAATTAATAACAATAGCCTACATTCATTGTAATTAAGTTTTGTTTTACAATTATAAATTGTAATCGAAAATTATGATTATTATATTAAAATGCAATCAATTAATTCCACATATCACTGCTTACTAAGAAAGCTAATTTCTGGCACTTATATTTTTCATAAATATATATTATATGCTGTTATTTCTGTTTCAAAATGATTTCATTTATGTAATTAAATATTGCTGAAAAGCCATTATATACAGGCTATAAAATATAGCATATAATACATTTTATTTACAGATAATTTATTTTATATATAGTTTAAAGTGTATGATCTTCTCAGTTTACTAATTTTCAATATGTTAATATATGTATATCACAATATTTTATATGTATAGTAGAATATATATTCAATATGATTCAATATAAAATTGCATACATTACGATATACAAGTAAATATATTGTCACATATTTTTCAATATATGAAAAGCAGCAATTCTTTATTTAACATATTAACACAATATATTATTCTGCATATTTTCAATATACAGTAAACATTTGTTGATCGTTAATAAGTAAATATATTTTAACAGTAATATTTAAACAGTAAAACAATTAATATATTTAAGAAACTGCAGAAATGGAAAACATAAAGGTTGTTTTGGTTAACAGAAATTACCCATGTTACCCCAATATAAATGTCCTCTATACCTGCCAAAATATAATTGAACAGTGCTAATATAGCAGTGCTTACCTCTTAGATGCATTATTCTTCATGGGTAACTTTGTGAGACAAATACCACATTACTGTACACCATTAAAAGCACAAGAATTAGTGAAGATGGCACTATTTATTTTATTTTATTTTACATAATCCCCCTCCCCTCAAACATAAAAAACACAATAATCAATTTAAACTTCACTTAAAGATTAATTGTGTAATAATGTATACTAATATCCCCCACAGACCCAGCTATTCAAACAACACATAGAGGACAGATAAACCAATACAATCATAATTCATGCCCTCTCAACAGAGCTGCTGCTTAAAGACTGTACATCTGACATGATCAATGAGGATCTCATGACACAGGAAGTCTGCTGTCACGTTCACGTGCTGCATTGCTACAGTTTGACTGACAGTTGTCACAGCAGAAGATAAGTGATGTGCAAAAACACCACATCTATTTACATCTGGGCCAGACATTCATGTTTATTTCAAAAATAGAGCAGCGTGATTAACAAAGCTTTTACCGCCATCAGATTATCATTGGACTGTTTCCTCTCAGGATGTACTGAATGCAGTCATCAGCACAGGAAGTGGATCAAAGATTTCGAATTGTACTAAAATGTAACAGCCATCGCAGAGGACTCTGACCCGGTGAGATTCGATGGCTCAGCAGGGAACGTTTCTGTCCACATCCTCATTATCTCAGCTTAGACAGGGAGGTGAACTGACACCTTATAAAACACCAGAATCTGTGAGAGTTTTCAGAATGGGGGAGGAATATCTGATTTAACTTGATCTTAAACTTCATGCTGGATGGAATTGGGCACAGCTGAGATTTTGTCAAGTGCAGCTGGAAGCTGTTGGTTAGAAAGTTTCATGTTATCAGAAAATACTGAGTACACATTAATGAAGATGAAGAGCTGATAAATCTGTTATGATCTTGGAGTGCTGATAAATATTAAAATGTGTATGATGTAGAAATGATGACGGTGGTTCAGCTTTGCAACATCCAAACCTAACAAAGGTATTATGCTTATTAAAAACATAACTGTTCCTGCTCTTGTTCACATTCATCACATTCTGAAGAAACAAAAGTTTGTTTATGTAGTTGAATTACTATAATTATAAGGTTCCAGCTACTGTTCATGTTTGAATGCATAATTTTAGGAAAAAATAAATTAAATAAAAATGGCAGCAGCTTCTACAGGATGGAAGTACATATTTTGCTGTTTGCATCATTACCAGTGTTATTTTATTATAGCTGTGTGTCACGTACTTGTTTTGTTCTTCAATATTTTGCAAAAGAGTATAGAAGTGAAGATATAGAGGTATTTTTTGACAGTCTACACTACTGGTCAAAGGTTTGGGGTTGATGAGATGTTTTCATAAGTCTCTTTATGCTCACCAAGGCTGCATTTGTTTGATCAAAAATACAGTATACTGTAATATTGTGAAATATTTTTACAATTTAAAATAACTTTTCTATTTGAATATATTTTAAAATGTAATTTATTCCTGTGATCAAAGCTGAATTTAGAACATTACTCCAGATTTCAGTGTCACATGATCCTTCAGAAATCATTTTAATATGCTGATTTGTTGCTCAAGAAACATTTATTATTACTATTAATGTTGAAAACCATTATGCTGCTTAATATTTTTATGGAAACTGAGACATTTTTTTTCCCCCAAAGGTTCTTTGATGAATATAAAGTAAAAAAAACAGCATTTATTTAAAACAGAAATCTTCTGTAACATTAAAAATGTGTTTACTGTCACTTTTGATCAATTTAATGCATCCTTGCTGAATAACAGTATTCATTTCTTATATTTTTTTTAAATCCAAGCACATGAATGGATCCTAGTGGAAACTCGGAATTCACAAATTAAATCCCAGTGGATAAAATCAAGTTCCATCTGGAAATATCTCACATTCTGGAAGTTAAAAGTGTTGGTGTTTCTTGATGACATTAAGGGGAAAGTAAATCCTGCTATTAAATGAAGACAAGAACATCCCTGTGCTGGTTTCTCTGAAACACTATTGCAACATCAACACGTGTGGATTTCTGTAGGGAAATGCTCTTGAGATCTGAGGACAAAATCCATCATTGCACATTTCTATGCTTTCTTAACCATACTTGCCATTTATTATTATTTCTCTTTTGTGCGTAACGTTTATCTATGGTTCAAAACCCTCTGTTAACTGCATCGGATTTGGCAGATATAAGAGATCTGAACTGACCAGCATCCCAGAGGAGGAATCAAGAACATTTTGCATGGCTAAAAATCTAGAGTGACTACAGCACTGTGTCTCTGTGTGACCAATAACATGAACGACAACAAACAGACCCAGAGGACTCCTGATGAATCTGGATGAAGGCCTATCACGACAAAACAAAATTCAAAACTCCTACGAGACCCATAAACACTGATGGTGTGTTATGACATCTTTCATTTGTCCAAACGATTCTGCTCAATTATACTTTTTTCCTTTTAAGTTTACTTGGCAAAAAAAGTCACAGCTAGATTCCCATGAAGCAATAACATGAAGCTTTTGGGCAATGGAAAATGAACAAGACCCAGTTTTGAAACAGAACTTTCTAAGTCAGGTCTTTTTCTGAAGAAATATTCTTTCATCCCGGTGTCCCACACTGTCCCAGTACTTGTTTAAATGCGTTTGTTTTGTTCTCTCCTCTCTGGTGCATTGCTCTTTCTCTCTGCCTGTCAGTTTTTAGGCATTATCGGAGCTGATCTCTC
This sequence comes from Schizothorax lantsangensis, assembly GCA_027422415.1. NCBI lineage: Eukaryota > Metazoa > Chordata > Actinopteri > Cypriniformes > Cyprinidae > Schizothorax > Schizothorax lantsangensis. Next base: position 28,697,803 of record CM049844.1, read on the forward strand.
CTAGCAGCCAGTACGTCCTCATCCGTCCCTTTCCCTTCATCTCCACATCTCCCCTGAGCTCCAGCTGGAAGCAGTTGAATTCCTGCAGGACGGCCCGTGTGGCCTCTGAAACATGGATCTTCAGGGCTGATGGGGGAGAAATCAGTGTATAGTAGATGATGAAATAATCACACACACTCTTTTCTCTGCATTTCTTTCCCTCACTGTCATTTTAGTTTGCATCAAATTAAATAACACGTAATCAACCTTAAATACTGTGAACTAATATTCATTATATTATTATATTGCTAGAAGAAAAAATACAACTTATAATTTCTTATGATAAATTCTAATTGATGTAAATTAAGCTGCATAAATTGTTTATTCAGAAACAGGCACCGTTTTAACGTCAGAACTATCAGCACATTAACACACTGTATGACCAACTACATTTATATATTCAGAAATGGCTTTTATGGTAAACTAAAATATACTATAATGTCATTTCTATTAAAGTTTCTATGTCATGTATTTAAATATATTAGTAATTACACATCTGTAACTGTAATTATGAAGTAGCAATTTAGTACATTTAAATCATACTAACTTTAAATTGAATATCAAATAACACAATACAGTTACAATTATTATCATTTACTATACATGTAATTAAATATGTTAGTCAATACATTAAAATAAGTGTACTTCTTTAAGGCATGACAAAAGACTTAAAACAATGATTAAAAAAAAGTGCTTTAAGTAAAAATTTAAATTTTACAAAGTTTTAAAGAAACCTAAGTATGTGGAAAAAATGTAGCCATAAAAGTGAACTCTCTAAGTTCACTTAAGTTGCTTTTTATTTTGTTAATATTACATTATCGCTATGTACAGTTTTTTTTGTTTTTAAATATACTTGTAAGACTTGAAGTACACTTGAAGTGCATATTGAATACAATAAAGCAAACGTCTCTTTCTCAAAGGTTTCCAGGAGTTCCAGCATGACATTTTATACATACAATTTTTTGATAAAAAATACTAGACTGATTTATGAAGGATCATGTGACACTGAAGACTGGAGTAATGATGCTGTAAATTCAGCTTTGCATCAAAGGAGTAAATTATATAAAAAAATATTAAGATACTACAGTTATTTTAAATTGCATTAATATTTCACAATATTACTGTAATTTTTGTTCAAATAAATGCAGCCTTGCTGAGCATAAATTAATTATTTCCACCAACCACAAATCTTTGAACAGTAGTGTAAATTACAGTACAACTGTTGTGGTGCAAGAAAGCTTGATATTATACATATACATTATAAATAGACTTCAGGGAAATATAAATGCCACAGAAGTGTGGAATACAACCCTTTCAAATGTCTGGAGGCGCCTCACCTTCTCCATTGGATTCCATGCGTGAAGCTGTGTTGACGGTATCGCCAAACAAACAATACCGAGGCATTTTCAAACCAACCACCCCTGCACACACGGGGCCTGGACACATGAAAACACACACCCACACACACATAACCATCAGTCAAAGCTCCCCATTAGTCAGCCATCAACAAACAGATATGTCCTCAGAGAGGCCAGACTGCTCTGTGCTGTACTTGTACTCTATTAAACACTTTCATGACCCTTGATCCTCACCGCTGTGGATGCCGATGCGTAGGCGGAGCTGCTGGTCGGGTCGGTGGCGCATTCGAAAGGAGTGAACGGCCTCCAGCAGAGCCAGAGACATGCGGGCGATCTCGCGTGCGTGCAGTTTCCCGTTCCTCACAGGAAGGCCCGACACCACCATGTAGGCGTCACCGATGGTCTCCACCTGGGGGCGCCACACAAAAACACATCGTTCGGCTCAGTGGTGGGTAGAGACTGTGAGAAACATCTCAGCCACTTAAAAGGATAGTTCTTAGTTTCTTTCTTCTGTCGAACACAAAAGAAGACATTTTGAAGAATGTGTGTAACTGAACAGTTGACGGTAGCCATTGACTTCAATAGTACAGAAAAAAATACAATGGAAGTCAATGGCTACCAGAAACGGTTTGGTTGCCAACATTCTTCAAAATATCTTCTTTTGAGCTCAACCGAAGATAGAACTTCATACAGGTTTGAAACAACATGAGGGTGAGCAAATGATGACAACTTTTCATTTTGGGTGAACTATCCCTTTAAGCTAATCGAGCACTTGTGTTGTTGAACAGGGAGTGAAAGTAATGACTATCTGGAATTACCTTGTACACGTCAAAATTGTCGATGATTGCATCAAAGCAAGTGTAGAGATCATTCAGCAGCGTCACCACCTGTGGTGGGTGCAAATCGACAAATAGATCATCTATAATTCAATACTGCACTCATGATTGTCACAGTAAAAAAAAAAAAAAAAAAAAAAAAAATTAGCCTATAATTATTCGTGTGCGTCTGTTTGAGGAGCGTTTACTGAATTATCCCTTTACAGAGGTTTTCTGACCTGCATCGGTGTGCTTTCGGCTGATAATGCAGTGAAGCCCACAATGTCACTGAAGTAGATGGTGACTGAGTCAAAGGCTTCTGCCTGCACCATCTCACCTCGCTTCAGCTGCTCAGCCACTAAGCTGAAACAAAACACACACACACACACACACACACACACACACACACACACACACACACACACATATACACATCAGATACAGCATCATGCCAGTGAGAAAAATGCCTTCAGTTGAAGAAAAAAAAACAAACATTGCACATAACATAGTATGAATAATTTAAATCAAACAACTCAAATAAGTTTGGGGTTGGTAAAATCTTTTAATGTTTTTGAAGAAAGTATCTTATGCACACTATCGCTGTATTTACTTGATCAAAAATACAGCAATGTTGTAAAGTAATATTAATATGTCAAATAATGGTTTTTTTTATTTGAATACATTTTAAAATGTGATTACTGCTGTCAAATGATTAATCGCGATTAATCGCATCTAAAATAAAAGTTTTTGTTTACATAATACGGTATATGTGTTTGTATTGTGTATATTTATTATGTGTATATAAATACAAACACATAAAGCATATATTTGGAAAATATTTACATGGTATTTAAATGTATATATTTATATTCATATAATTTATATAATATATAAATATATTTAATATATAACCGTAACATATTTTTCATAAATATATACATGCGTGTGTGTGTATTTATATATACATAATAAATATACACAGTACACACACATATATTATGTAAACAAAAAATTATTTTAACGATCTAAGCGCATGGTCTAAAGTGCACGGCGCAGGGGCACGGGCGTTTCCGAATCCACTTTTGCTAGTTTAACGACGGGAAAAAAGGACGGTGTGCCTGGTGCATGGTCTAAAAGGGTTGTTCCTATTCTCTTAATGTGTAATGGGTGTGTTTTTGGGCATAATGTGCAATAAACCAATCAGAGTCTCATCTCCCATTCCCTTTAAGAGTTTGTTGCGCTATGGCGGATTCGCTATTTACACGGCAGAATTTTAAAGCGCACAAAATGAACGCGTCTCCAGAGAGCAAACGGATCTGCTCATGTGCGAGCAAATAGGTAGACTAATTCTGATACATGCAATGACTATCCATTATGACATTTATGACATTTTTATATTTATGTAGCCTACACAATAATATTCTTTTACACTGTAATCCTTTAATTTTTCATATTTGGCATGTTTTTTGTGCTGCTGCGCATCCCTGTGTGTAATAAGCAAAGCGAGCGGGCGTTGTGGACCTGCCCAGAGGCGCATTTTCTACTAAATTTAGACTTTAGACCAGGTTTGAGTTGGTCTATGGCGCAGTCTATTTTCAGTTCCTCAAAATAGCAAAGTGCCAACAATGCACCTGAACACTCTTTTTTAGACCAGCACGCCCATGGGCGCACAAATAGGCGCAAATGCATTTGCTATTTAAACGACGTGGCGCAAGACGGGAAAATGAGAACTGCGTCGGGCTGAAACTAGCAAAAACACTTGCGCCACGCCTTGCGCCGGGTGTATGATAGGGCCCTTATTTTGGATGTGATTAATCGCGATTAATCGTTTGACAGCACTAAATGTAATTTATTCTTGTGTTGCAAAGCTTAATGTACATCATTATTCCAGTCTTCAGCGTCACATGATCCTTCAGAAATCATTCATCATACTGATTTGCTGCTTAAGAAACATTCTTATTTTCAATGCTGAAAACTTCTTCATATTATTGTGGAAACCGTGCACAAGTAAATAAACAAGCAAGCAAGCAAATTACAGATTTTTTTCCCGCAAATTCTGAAAATATACACTGCCCTCCAAAAGTTTGGAAACACCCCTGGCAAAGTGTGGTTTTGGACGATATCAGCATAAATCCTTATCATTTTTTGGTGCAAATACATTAAAGTAACTTGACATTATCATTGAAGAGACCAGCAATAATAATTTTAATTTTGATTACATAATAATGGCAATATATACATGTCAAAGTCAGACATGCCCCTTTGCCAGCTGTGATGCCTGGTTACTGGTTTAAACTTGGCCCAGGTTTTTAAAAGATTTTTGGGTCAGCACACCTTAATAGCTTCAACAATTGATTGCCAATTAAGTTTAGAATACAATGAACCAATTAGAACACAATTTAGGTCAGATAGTTTACAAATAGTACATTTAAAATTTAAGTTTTTTCTATGCATAAACTGTTTATGTAATAAAATATGTTTTCGTAGTTTGTGTTGTCCCTTATCAGTGCAAAATTATCACAAATTAAAAAGGATTCATGCCAATATTGTCCAAAACCCCACTTTTCTAAGGCGTTTCCAAACTTTTGGAGGGCAGTGTATATATATATATATATATATATATATATATATATATATATATATATATATATATCACAATTTTTAGTTTATATCTTGCAATTCTGCAAAACTGTGAGAAAAAAGTCAAAATTATGATACAAAACAAGAACTGTGAGATGTAATCTGAAATTGCAAGAAAGAAAGTTTATTTCTGAGGTTCATAATTCTGAGGTTATATCTCGCAATTCAAAGAAAATGGTTAAAATATTATATAAATATTAATAATTATATAAAATATTGCGAGATGCAAACTTGAAAAATTGGGACTCACTGTGGGAGGATCTGATAGAGCAAAGCTTCAGCTTTGCGCTTCTCCTCATGGTACGCCTGCGTCCTCTCCTCCACCAGCTCCTCCAGGTTATTGGCATACTGCTCCATACGGGACAGGAGGTTATCCAGGATGTTGGAACCATATCCCCTGAGGACAAAACAGAGAAGATGAGGCAGAGACAAGAGTTGTGAATGTGTGTCTAATCACTGCAGCATGGGCAGTGGAGGCACAAAAAGATCAACTGAACACCCATAATACACAAGGTTTATTATGTAAACAATGACTAATAAAATATTAACTAATAAAAATATTTAAAATGATTTAATATTTTAGTTGACTAGATTTACTACAGATAAGAGCATAGTACTCCTAGCTCCATCTAAGACATTATACCATGCTTACATACTATCCCACAGAATTGCAATTTTGTCGAAAAATCAGTGCATAAAATTTGAAAAAGTGGGCTATTCTTTGCACAAAATTCTGAACCTTTTTATGGAACTGCATTATCAGTGTCAATTAAATCAACACTTTTCAAATTTTTCCAATAATAATAATAATAATACTTATTATTATTATTTTTATTGTTAATGTTGTTTTTGTGGTTAATATTATACATGCCATTTTTATTGCCTCATATTAATTAGGAGACTATATATTATATTAAAGTGCTTTTAAAAAAAAATTTGCTAGACGGTAGAACTTTGTAGATGAACAGCATGATAATAATAAAAATAATAAAGTATTATTATTATTACACATCCAGTTTTTATTGACTAATATAAATGATATTATATATACTAATATAAAACTATTTATTATATTAAAGTGCTTTTCAAAAAAATTCATTGTCAAAACTAAACCAACAGGGTGACTAAAATGTATGAAAAGTGTCAAATAAACAGCGTCTAGTTAGATGTAAAAACAAAAAGATGTAAAAAAACCCTGTTATTAATATATATTACCAGGGGCGTCATGCACTTATTATTTTTGAGAGGGCACAGGTGGGTGGGGAGATGGGGGTTGACACAGCAGTAGGCTTTTATTTTACTTAATTTTTTCCTTTTTTAGGCTATTCGAAATATTTCCAGTAATTAAACTGTAAGTAAATGCATTTTGCACCTTTATACAGTATATCATGTTAGTTAATCTATAACGGGCGATGGGCAAATTAGCTAATGTTCTATTAGGGTCATTCTATGGAAATGTCAATTTTTTCTGTCCCTAGCCTTTACATAAATATTACACTTGAAAAACACTTTAGGGTTACAATTTTTTTTAAATGAAACAATCTGTTATTTGAACAATTACACCTTCTTGAGCCATCAATGTGGCAATGTTTGTTTTTTTAATTAATTATATAGAATTCCAAGCACCACAAAACTGCTCGTCCCCACATCCATGTACAGAGAAAAAGTGCTTTATTTTGAGGTCCAAAACAGGTTTTTCTACCATTTAAAATACAATAATGTATTCATAACTATCAAATATATGATGTAAATGACATTAAAAAAACGAAATGATGAATCAATATTATAAAATAGTGAAAGTAGTAGTCCCCTGGAGTTGTGTCACTGGTTTTACGGTTTAACAAAAATAGTTTTTATTTTGAAATAAAAATCACACTGATGACATCACTTGACTTCCTTCTTCCTATTTCCTGAAGATGAAGAAAGGCCCATAAGTCCACTGTCTCTTTTCAGTTATCAGAAAGTTTCTTATTTATCTTTATTTATTTATTGATTTCATATGAAGCTTTTAGTTGAACTTTGCTTTTAGTTGAAAGTTGCTTTATTGTTAGGGAATTGTAAAAAAAACTAGAATACAAATAGATTAAACTACTTAATTTAGTGAGTATACCACGATTGACAACATGTGGTTTGATACCTTGCAGCAGACATTTTGTAAAACGCATTTTTTCATGAAAATTGTGTGTTACTGTCACTGTCAACGCTTACTGTCACTGGTGTCACCTTCCTTATGGGTAGATAAATGCACAAAAGATAAAAAAAAAAAAAAATAATAATAATTATAATAATAAAAAAACTGTCATTTATGTACAGGTGCATCTCAATAAATTAGAATGTCGTGGAAAAATTCATTTATTTCAGTATTTCAACTCAAATTGTGAAACTCGTGTATTAAATAAATTCAATGCACACAGACTGAAGTAGTTTAAGTCTTTGTTTCTTTTAATTGTGATGATTTAGGCTCACATTTAACACAAACCCACCAATTCACTATCTCAACAAATTAGAATACTTCATAAAACATTTTTAGTGAATTGTTGGCCTTCTGGAAAGTATGTTCATTTACTGTATATGTACTCAATACTTGGTAGGGGCTCCTTTTGCTTTAATTACTGCCTCAATTCGGCGTGGCATGGAGGTGATCAGTTTGTGGCACTGCTGAGGTGGCATGGAAGCCCAGGTTTCTTTGACAGTGGCCTTCAGCTCATCTGCATTGTTGGGTCTGGTGTCTCTCATCTATACCCCATAGATTCTCTATGGGGTTCAGGTCAGGCGAGTTTGCTGGCCAATCAAGCACAGTAACACCATGGTCATTGAACCAGCTTTTGGTACCTTTGGCAGTGTGGGCAGGTGCCAAGTCCTGCTGGAAAATGAAATCAGCATCTCCATAAAGCTTGTCAGCAGAAGGAAGCATGAAATGCTCTAAAATTTCCTGGTAGATGGCTGCGTTGACTGTGGACTTCAGAAAACACAGTGGACCAACACCAGCAGATGACATGGTAGCCCAAATCATCACTGACTGTGGAAACTTCACACTGGACTTCAAGCAACATGGATTCTGTGCCTCTCCACTCTTCCTCCAGACTCTGGGACCTTGATTTCTAAATGAAATGCAAAATTTACTTTCATCTGAAAAGAGGACTTTGGACCACTGTCCAGTTCTTTTTCTCCACAGCCACAGGTAAGACGCTTCTGACGTGGTCTCTGGTTCAGAAGTGGCTTGGTAGCCCTTTTCCTGAAGACGTCTGAGCGTGGTGACTCTTGATGCACTGACTCCAGCTTCAGTCCACTCCTTGTGAAGCTCTCACAAGTGTTTGAATCAGCTTTGCTTGACTGTATTCTCAAGCTTGCGGTCATCCCTGTTGCTTGTGCACCTTTTCCTACCCAAATTCTTCCTTCCAGTCAACTTTGCATTTAATATGCTTTGATACAGCACTCTGTAAACAGCCACATCTTTCAGTAATGACCTTCTGTGACTTACCCTCTTTGTGGAGGGTGTCAATGTTCGTCTTCTGGATCATTGCCAAGTCAGCAGTCTTCTCCATTATTGTGGTTTCAAAGAACAAGAGATACCCAGAATTTATACAGTATGGATGGTCATTTATTGAAACTCAAATGTAAATATTCTAATATTTTGAGATACTGATTTTTGACTTTCATGAGCTGTAAGCTCTAATCATCAAAATTAAAACAAAAAAAAAACTTTTGAAATGTTTCACCTTACATGTAATGAATCTAAAATATATGAAAGTTTCACTTTTTGAAATAAGTTACAAGAAAAAACTTTTTCACGACATTCTAATTTATTGAGATGCACCTGTATATTCATAAATCAAAAGGTAATCTAATAATGTGGTCTAAGTTTAAATGTTAGAAAAATAAATATATTTTAAGACATCTTGCCATAACATGTGGACATTTCTGTAGAACGACCCATTAACTAAGCATAAAATCTGACTTTTTACTTAAGTACCATATGGGTGTCATGCCTTAAAATATTTTATGACTGACTTTGTATTTAACATGAATTTAATAAAACGTAAGTTACTAATTAGCCTATATAACTTTCATTGTTCAGAACACAGCTAAGGAAACTTACATTATCAAAGAACATTATAATTTCATTATCAAGACTTCAGTCTAAAAAACTCCCATTATAATCACTGAATCTGTTTGCACTGTGAAATTAATCTCTTACATCGTACGCACTTCTGCACTTTGTTGTTTCTAATAGGTTGTTTGCAATCATGTGATTCTGATGACGCGCGAAATGCAGCTGAATGCTTGAGAGGAGGCAGCCCTGGATTATCTATTTATATCTGTATTAATAATATCTTAATATATTATTATTATATCTTATATTAACCATTTGCACACACGAGCATTATCCGACTCGGCTCCTCCCGACCGCAGACGCAGGTTTACAAGCCACTTTTTCCTGCGTTTTTCAGTCAATTTCTTGACTTTTCCTCCCTTATGAACAACACATTTTCGTACACAATAAAGGCTCCTTGTGTTTTCTCCGTTTGCATCCATAAACAGCGCAAAACACAGGCACTTTGAAGTTTCTGCTACTGATTCCTACAGAGAAAAATCACTTCATGCGCTCCAGCTGCATTTCACGCCACAGCAATGACGTCATGTGCAAACAACCTATTGTGTGATTGGTTATAATGCAGCGCTGTCAAAACGCGTCTGTCTCTGGCTCAGCCTGCGAACACAAATTAGAATTTAGCGGCTGGTGATTTGATGCACTGAACGATTTAATCACGCTGGTGTGATTGTATCAAATATAAAAATATGATTCGGCTATTTTTTGTCTTTTGGAAGCTGCATTCAAAATCCACTTGGCTCAAAAATCTGAGGAGGCACGTGCCCCCTTAGTTTCAATGGGCATGACACCTCTGTATATTACCATATACATATACATTTCAGGTAACACTTTGGGCCCTTTGGGCTTAACGATCTAAGTGCATGGTCCAAAGCGCAAGGCACAGGTGCACTCAGGGCGTGTCTGAATCCACTTTTGCTAGTATAACTACAGGAAAAACGGTTGACGCACCCGGTGCATGGTCTAAAAGGGTTGTCCCTATTCTCTTAATGTGTAATGGGTGTGTTTTGGGCATAACGTGCAATAAATCAATCAGAGTCTCATCTCCCATTCCCTTTAAGAGCCAGTTGCGCTCAAGCCATGACAGATTTGCTATTTATACGGTGGAATTTGCAAGCAGAAAGACTGAACACATCTCCAGAGAGGAAACGGAGCTGCATTGTAATCCTTTAATTTTTTTATTAATATTTGGCATGTTTGTGTGTGTGCTGCTGTGTGTAATAAGCAGAGTGTACGCGCATTGTGGACCCGGCCTATAGGCGCATATACTAACGTGCTCTTTAAATAAAAAAAAAATTAATTTGTCATTTGAGCTCTTGTGTATGAGCTGATTTGTGTCAGGTACCGGTTATTCTTGCGGAGCAGTACTTTAATCTGGTTGAAATCGGGCCTCTCATTGACGTCTTCTGACCAGCAACGCTGCATCAGCTGTCCCAACTCATCACTGTGGCTCTGAGGACACAGCAGCGGCCGCAGGTACGGCCAGCGGCCCTCCGCCACATGCTCTATGATCTCTGAACCACAAAACAAGAGACAGTAATGATAAGAAAAATTAACAAACGTGCAATTAAAAATTCTCCAGACAGCGAGTTACACAACTCTCTATCACACAGGAAATACCATACACAAATTAGCACATAGAATTAGCATAGCAAATTTCACAGAAAAACAGTGATTGAGATCAGACTCCTCACTGGTGCGAGAGATAGAGAGAGCAAATGTGTGAGAAAAAAGAGATGAAAGTGTCATTCACAGGTTTTGAGAAGACCTTGGACTTAACAAATGTCTTCAATAGCAATCAACAGGAGTGATGATGATACAAAGCTGTCATGACCTTTCTGTCCCACTCCACACCTCACTGCACTCGGGGAAAAAAATATTCCCTATATCTTCATCCCTCAGTCTTTTAGATGGCTCTAAAATACGATTGGATGAGCTACATACAAATGTTGTTTTAAAGTAGCTGATATATACACTTTAAAGAAGCCCACATATTTTGATGTGTTGACTAACATACTAAAGTACATAAAGTACTTGATTGTAATTGTAACTGTATTTTGTTATATTACATTTAAAGGGATATTTAAAAAAATAAATAAAAAAAATCTGTTCATTAATTACTCACCCTCATGTGTTCCAAACCTGTAAGACCTTCGTTCATCTTCAGAAGACAAATTAAGATATTTTTGATGAACAAAAAGTGCACAAAAATATTCTCGTAGCTTCATAACATTACGGTTGAACCACTGATGTCACATGGACTATTATAACAATATTCTTACCACCTATCTGGGCCTTGAACGTGTCGAATGCATTGTTGTCTATGCAGGGTCAGAAAGTTCTCAGATTTCATCAAAAATATCTTAATTTGTGTTCTGAAGATGAACGAAAGTCTTACGGGTTTGGAACAAGATGAGAGTGTGTAATTCATGACAGAATTTTAATTTTTGGGTGAACTACCCCCAGAGATGGAAATTCGAGTCTGCGACTTGGACTCGAGTCGCACTTAAGTCACATAAATAAAGACTTGGGACTTGACTTGGACTCGTGAACAGCTGACTCGAGACTTGACTTGGACTCGTGACGTGAGACTCGTAAAAAACGCAAGTCATTTGGTATAGGAGTTTATATGAATGTATCTCTGAGGGAAACTGGCTGTCTTAAAAAAAGTTTAAATGGCATTTTCTTTTCATCTTGCCTCCGTGTAATGCATATTAAAGTAGTGTTCATAACCGCAGCTCTGCTTTGTTTACAGCGGCAACCAAGGAAACAATGTTTTATTGGTGTTCAAGCGCCACCCGCTGGCAGAGAGCGAATCTGCATTAATTCAGCCTGTCTTCTCTGTCTGCTGGTTTGTTTCGTACAGATGTTTTATGTAGAATAGTTTCACAAAACTAAAGTCAGACCATTTTGTTTTTGCTTCAAATTTCGAAATTATACAATCCAATTTAGATGAAAAACTGCTCACGCTGGATGTATGCAGCCTCTTTGTTTGGATTGTGTTGTGTTTAAAATATAGTGGTTGCCTCTAATTTTAAATTGAAAAAGAGCACAGACAAAGCCTTAGTTGTTTATATGAGATTTATTTCATTTGTGTAATTAATTTGATTAATTGGGGTTTGTTTTAAAATTTAGTTTTGTTGTTTGACATATTTCAATTTTACAAAGAAATGTGCAGCATTTTATCTGACAATTAATAAATGGACACCTTTTCATTTCTTTGTCTTAAATTTTGTTAAAGTTTTTTTTGTTGAGAAAATCATATCGTGAAATCAGTATTTCAAAACTGATTTAGCCTCAATAACTAGCTGAAAGAACTGTTGCTAATAAATAGAACAAAGACTTAAGACTTGACTTAGACTTGACCTCAGAGACTTGAGACTTGACTTGGACTTGGACCTCAGAGACTTGTGAACATGTCTGACTACCCCTTTAAAGTTTATATTTTTTAATTTACTAAATTGCTACTTTATCATTACAAATGTGTAATTACTAATATATGTAAATATTGTAACATATTATTTAATTATGTTTCAAAGACAATATATGTCATTATGAAACTACACCAAAAAGATGTATTTAAGTCTTACTTAAGTGAGCCAACTGTAAATTTCAGCTATGTTTTTTAATAGAAAAATTTACATTTTCATCTAATTCCATTTAGCATGGAGTGAAGCGTTTGCTGGTTGAACGTTTTCACATCCTGAAAGCAATCACCAAGTTAAGTGGTCTAAATATATTTCTATGTATTTATAAATATGTATATTTAGAAGGCGTAGGAGCATAAAATGTTTGTCCAATCAAAATCTTCGGTCTTGCTGTCCAACCTGTCTGTCAGCGTATGAATTTGCATACCTCTGTGCACCCTGTTCGCGCAGACATGATACGTCATCAACGCGGTCCATTACGCTACTGCAGACCGGGCGAGAATGGAATAATTATTGTAATATTATATGCTTTGTACTGTAATCTGAGGTAATCTGACAGCATTGACGCCATCTCTCATCGTGCCACTAGTTAGCCTCTGGTCTGCTTGTGCACGGTCATGTGTTTTGGAGGAGGCGTGGCTTTGGAGAGTGATTTGCAGGTAGGGTGGGATCTTATGCTTTCAAAGCTATCTGTGAAATCACCTACCCTACCTTTAAATACATTATTTTAAGTATTTTTGTAGTAAGTACTACTTTTTAATGGTATGCTTATGTGTACTCTTTTTTTTTACTTAAGTATACTTCTGTTGCTCTAACAGTTAATGGCATTCTCTCATTGTTGTCTTTGACTTCCTTTGTTCTGGTGGTGAGCTGGCTCTGCTCCAGACATGTTTACAGCATGTGTCAGCAATACTGACACCGATAGAATGTAAATAAGACTCAGAACATACTATAACAAAACAAAAACTTTCCCATCCAAAGCACACAAAATAAAGAAAGCAACAGAGACAGTTACTGTGTCACAGC